>LPNX010367269.1:28733-47794 GCA_001517045.1 Pseudotsuga menziesii
AATTGAACCCTAATTAACCTCATAATTGACCGCTAATTACCCCCAATATTCACTCATTGCACCAAAATGACCCCTACTTGATCACTAATTACCCCTAAATAATCCATGCTCACCAGTAATTAACCCTCGATAACCTCTAAATCACCCCTACTTTTTTCCAAGGAAAACCTTATGGAGAAACCTATTGGATTTTTCTAAACATTCATAGATGGAATATTCCCTAGTAAATCCATCGATGTAGACTAGTTTTCCTCACAAACAAGGATTCGAAATGGGAACATGCCACCATGAACCTAACTAAATGCCCAACATCATGGAAAACCACTAGTTTAGCTAAGCCCTTGGGCTTAAATGGCCCCTAATTACCAATAAATGACCCATAGGTACCATTAATTGCCCCTAGTTAACCCATAATTGACCCCTAATTACCACTAATTAACTCCTAATTACCCCATAGTTCACCCCTTATTAACTGGTAATTACCCCTAAATAATCCATGCTTACCAATAATTAACCCTTGATAACCTCTAAATGACCCCTACATTTTTCCAAGGAAAACCTTATGGAGAAACCCAGTGGATCTTTCCAAACATTCATAGATGACATATTCCCTAGTAAACCCATCGATGCAGACTAGTGTGATTCACACACAAGGATTCAAAATGGGCGCATGCCACCATGAACCTAACTAAATTCCCAACACCATGGACAACCACTAGTTTAGCTAAGCCCTAGGGATTAAATTGCCCCTACTTACCTATAATTGATCCATAGGCACCATTAATTCCCCCTAGTTAACCCATAATTGACCCCTAATTACCATTAATTAACCCCTTATTAACCCCTAATTACCACAACTCATTACCAATAATTACCCCTAAATTACCCTTAATTACCCATAATTGACCACAAATTACCCCTAAATTATCACTAAGCAACCCCTAATTACCCTTCATTTACCCATAATTACCCATAAATGACCCCTAACTTTGCGTAGGGCCAGATTCCATCGCATAGGCCTTATAGAGGGAATTTTTGGCTTATGAGTGGGATTTGGTGGCAATTTTGGGATGTATAACACCATGAATTCTTTTTCACAACCAGGCCATGGTTTGAGATTAACTTCTAGGACCTAAGTTCATATAGTTTCCTCTAGGCCTCATGGGTCATGTGTAGAACCCCAAGCGACCACACCTGCCATACAAAGGAAATATTTGGCATATGAGTTAAATATGTCCATCATTTTGAGAATTAACATACCAAGGTTGTTTCTTGATACCCATGCCATGGTCTAGGGATAAAAGGAAAGGAATTAGGCCATATCATATATTTCTATGGGGCTCACCTGCCATGTTTTGTAACTCAAGGAATCACACATGCCCATAATACATAATCTTTGGACTCCAAGTTTGATATTGTGTTGACTTCAATGTTTAAAAAACTTGATATGTTTCTTGGGGATAAGGGCATAGTTTGGTGCAAAAACCTAGGTTCTAATTCCATGGAATCTATCTTTAAGCCTTACATGCCATGTGTGGGGCCTTAAGCCACAACATAGGCCATGCATATACAACCTTTTGAATGTGATTAAGATTCCAAGCTTCAAAAGCTTGATTTTAAATTGATTGTATGAACCTCTCTCAACAAAAAAAATCACATGGAAGGACCCTCTCATATATTTGCAGTAGAGGATGCTTATTTGACTGCGGATCAAAATATCCAACCAACTAATAATCTCTCCTTTAGTAGCATCTAGCCTTGGTCAAACATGGATTCTTTAGGACTTCCTCTGCTCTCTAAGGGTGTAGCATATCCTTACATTTTGGTCTTGTGATGCTTTTGAAATTATCTAAGTCATAAGCAGAGAAAGCACTGCTTTGAGTTTTTCTTTCCCCACCTTTATCCGCAAAAATATTTTATCAGATCAACAATCAAATATTTGATCTAAGTAAGTAGTCGAAATAGTTACAAGCGTAGAGAACTAGTATTCGCAATCTTTTATCTTCATCATCTAAATCTAACCTTTTTTTTGTAAAATTATTGAAATAGATCTTGGCACTAATCTATTGAAATTCAAATTGCAATAGAATTGGTGCATCTATTATGTGCATGAGTTTGGTGTGTCACTTGTGTATGTGAGTTAGGTGAATCTATTATGTGCTTGAGTTTAGTGTGCGTATTTGGCGATCTTAATTAGTATCATCTTCATTGTGATGTGAAATCTCCTCACCTTTTTTCTTCACATATTCAAGTTGATTGTTGGTGGTTAATACTTCATTCTCATTTTATGAAGTGTGATCAAACTCCCATAGTACCACTATGCACCATTTAGAAGGTGTAGGGATACCTATTTCCTTCTTGTCCACATGGTTTCATTGAGTGACCACTTTTTACTTTCCTATTTCATCTTAGATTTATTTGGGATGTAGTGTAAAGGGCACAAATGGGAAAGGTGTTTTTAGGGGTGGTTTTATAATAACTACCCTTAAAAATATCGTTCAACCCATTATACTTCTCTTATTATTTGTCTTATGTATAATTCCAAAAACCATTATACTTCACCTCCTTGGTGGCTTTTTTTTCAATGGTGCATGGAAATTTCCTAATCACTATCAAGATGTGCATGTGATTTAGATTCATGGATAATATTTCTTTTCTAAGGAAGTCTCATGGAAAACCATATGAGTACTTCCTCATGATCCATGGATGGTAAATGTGGTAAACTGACGACCCTGATGAAAGAGCCTAATCATAAGGGAATCAAGAGCTCTAAACTTGTGACCTTCCCAACTTTGAGGGAATTAATATCTCATGTTTGCCTCATGAAAACTTGAGCTAAATATTGAGGATATATTCATGGCTAACATGTGCATGTGCTTTAACATTATGGCCAATTTATTCACTTGATTTTAAATCTACAAGATTATGAAATTTACATAATTCATTTTTGTTCCTCCAATTTTGCCTAGACTTGTGTTTTCGCATTTGATGTAAATATGTAACAAAGATTCATAGTCTGGAGCTCAAGACAACTGCCCACTAGTGAAATAGTTTGTATTATAAGAAGGAAAGAAAGTTTTATCATTCATGTGCTTGAAAGGCATGTCAAATTGTGAATATTTTGTAATAGGTAAGTAAAACTGAGATAAAACCCAAAGCTTACTATGCAAGGAAACCTAAATCGAAGGAGATATGATTTCCACATGTGAGGGGTTCATAAGCCTTGGGTGGGTATTCCTTATGGAAGGGATTATTATTCACTAGAAAAAAATCTAAATGGGAGAGACAGGAGAGACCACAAGGAGGGTACAATCTTGTGGATACTGACATTTTTAGACTAGCCTGGAGACTACCTCGAATATGGCCCAGAGTGTGATATTGAACCCGTGTCCTTGTGATTTCATGTCATTAATCAGGGATGGAATCTACATTAAGAGATCATTGATTTCAAGCTTGCATAAGGTTGGGTGGTGTGTGCCTCTCCCACAATGATTTTGGGAAAGATTTCATTAAAAAGATAAGTGCCCTAGAACTTAATTGAATAATGTATATTGATAAGTGCTCTTGAGCAGATAATCAAATCACCACACACATTTGAAGTCAGGATTGTGACTAAAGGATCTTCAGGACCATTCCATGGTATAAGGAAAAATCTAGGATCTTATGCTATAGCATTTTTGTATGGATTTCATGGTCCATGTGTGGTGTCTCAAACCACCACATGAATTACCCTTGTTTAACCCTTAATTGATCCCTAATTACCACTAAATAACCCCTAATTATCCCATAATTGACCCCTTATTAACCCCTACTTACCACTAATTACCCAATAATTACCCCCAAATGACCCTTAACTACCCATAATTGACAACAAATTACCCCTAAATTATCACTAATTAACCCCTAATTACCCTTCATTTACCCATATTTACCCATAAATGGCCCCTAACTATGCGCAGGGATCGAGTCAATCAAATAGGCCTTATAGATTAGGGAAAATTTGGCTTGTGAGTGGGATATGGTGGCCAATTTGAGATGTATAACACCATGAAGGGTTTTTTATAACTAGGTTATAGTTTGAGATTAACGTCTAGGGCCTAAGTTCATATTGCTTCTTCTAGGTCCCATGGGTCATGTAGTTCCCCCAAAAAATGCACATGCCTTATATAGGAAATTTTTAACATATGAGTGAGATATGTCCATAATTTTGAGAATTAACATACCAAGGATGGCTCTCAATTCCCATGCCATGGTATAGGGATAAAAGGTGAGGTACTAGTCCATAACATATATTTCTATGGAGCTCACATGCCATGTTTCATCACTTGGGACATCATGCATGTTGTTAATACATAACCTTTGGCCTATGAGTTTGGCATAGTGGTGATTTCAAGGTTTGAAATGCTTGATATGTTTCTTGGGGATAAGGGCATATTTGGTATTTGCATAATAACCCACGTCATTGCATAGGCCCTGTGTAGGGAATCCTTAGCTTCCTACATGTGATATGTGGCTACCACATTGAGGAGGGGGACACTAGGGATGGATCTTGAGGACCATTCCATGTTATAATGAAACATATAGGACCTTATGTTGTCATGTTCCTCATATAGGGCCCTACACATAATTACTTTACCTTACAAGTGAGATATGGTGGCCATTTCAATATGTGTAACATTGATACGGATGATTATTGTGGCCTATATCATGGCCCAAAAACTAAATTTAGGGTCTTATACCATATTAATTTTATATGTGGTTGATGGTCCATCCATGTTAAGCTAGACTACCTCATAATAACTATGCATGGAAACTCTAGCCTACATGTAACAATGTGGCTCATGAGTGATGTGTCATAAGGCCTTGAGACAACACATAATTTTTATGGAGGGAATATTATTTCAACTACAAGTGGGATATGTTTGTATTTTGAGATTTATAACATTGATAATTGATATCTTAGCCCACACCATGGTATAGGGTTTAAATTTATGGCCTAAGTTCACACCATTTGTCAACAAGGTCATGGACCATCACAATTCCCTTGACCATCACATAGCATGAATCTACATAGGAAATATCTAGTCTACATGTGAGATATGGTCATCATTTTGAAATATTGTGCATATGGGATGGTTCTTGATGTGTGACTTAAAATATAGTCAAAACTATGGTCTTAGGCTGTAACATTTGCCTCTAAAGCTCATGCTCCATATGTGGGGCCACAAATTAGCACCCCAAGCCCTCCACGGGGAATCTTTGGCAAGTAAGTTGGATATGATCATGGCCATTTTGAGGTTTAGAAAAACATGGATGGTTACAAATGATAGAAAAGTAAAGGTTTCATGAGCCATAATTTGTGGGGTTCTTAGCCACTACGTAGGCCTTATAAATGGGAACTTTGTCATGTGAGTAGGATATGGTGTCCATTTAAAGTTTGTTACACCAAGTTGAGTTCAATGCCAAAAATGTAGGTGGTTGGGTAAAAAATTTAGTGTACTATAAGGCTCTTCATGTGCACCATGAATAGTTCTCACGGCCTGAGCTATCATTCATGGACAAAATTTAAGGCCTTGTCGATGAAGATGATTATGACGAGGATTCAATTTTTATTTTAATTTAGGGTTTAATTGGTTAAGGGGTTAGCAGATTTAGGCATAAGGGGGTTTATAAGGAGTCATGGTTATGATTTAACGAGGTTATGGTCACTATGGTCATTATGGTCACATTAGGGGGTTAGGGAGTTGGGGGTTTAAAAAACAACCTCCAAAAGTCATTAGGATTGGACTTTTCTTTACCTATATTGATAGTTTGGGATATAAGGTTCTACATAATTTAATGCTTAGATGTTAGAGGTTTTAGTGGTTAGGTTCCTTATGGTCATGTTATGATTCATGCATTGTGCAAAATACATAGTCACTATGGTCACAGTGGTCGCATTAATTAGCACTTAAGGGATTTAAGGGTTAGGTATTAGTTGGTTAATGGGTTGGGGGATTTGGGATCAGGGGGTTTTTAAGGAGTTAGTGTTACAATTCAATGGGGTTATGGTCACTATGGCCATTAAGGTCACATTATGGGGGGTTAGGAATTAGGTGTATAAGGAGGTTTAGGTTTAAGGGGTCAAGGGATTAGTTATTATGGGTTTTAGTGGTTAGGGGTATTATGGTCAAATTATGTCATATGAATGTGTTACATAATATACATAGTCACTATGGTCACTATGTTCACATTTAGTGGTTAGGGGCCTTAGCGTTTAGGGGACTTAGGGGTTAGGGTTTAGTGCATTAAGCGATTACGGGATTTGGGTAATTTAGGGGGCTTATAAAGAGTCAGGCTTAGGGTTTAATGGGGTTATGGTCACTATGGTCACATTTAATGATTAGGGGCCTTCAGGGTTAGGGTTTAATGGGTTTAATGGTTAGATATTAGTTGATGTCATACAAAATAAGGGATATAAGATTATGTGGCTACACAATGTGTTTTCACATGCCTCTATCATAATTCCATATGGACTCCACCACTCCTCCTAGGCCATGTGCTTAGACCTTGAAAACTATTAATGGTGTGTTAAACCTCAACATGACTAAGATATATTTAAGTCTCTTGTAGAGGAATTAGGCACCATGTATGACCCATAAGTCCCAAAGACAAAATTTATATTTTAAGACCCCAACTTTTGGCCCTATAATAATAAGAAATAGATCTAATGAAATTGTCAATGTTGTAAGGATATGGAGATCTAGTAGCAACTTAAGGATCATAGATCCATTGATAGAATGGACTCATTTAATTGATTCTTCATCCAAGAGGTAGTGAGCCTACACTTAGAGATAGGAGTGAAAGTCATGAACTGAAGAGTATGAATAGCCAATTACAATGAGTTGTCAAACTTGATCGTCTGTGCATTATCTTTTCTTTTTCTTCATGTATTTTGATTATATCATTTACCTTATAATGTTTAGCAATTGTAGCACGTTTGATGGGGAACTTATGATTACCAATGCTTGTAAGAAATGGTTGTATAATAACATGGTTTATAATCTTAGTCAATCAATATCTTCACCCACTTTGACATTCAAACATTGGAATCTCTTTTATCAATTTTTCATACACGAGATCATTTTTGAGGGAAAATGAAATCTATGTTTATGTTTTAAAGGATCAGCTGACAATCATGTCTATTTGAAATTTTGCAGGACAATAATCTGGGGTTAGTCAAGCAAGTTTTGTCATCTCATTATAAACATCATATTCATAGAATGACAAACATATTTGACCCCCTCTCTTCCAGACATAACACATATGGTATAGTTGGAGACTGCTAACTAGGTTGAGATGCATGTTCTGCAAATGGTACTTCACATTTATTGTAAATGTCTCTTGGATCTTTGTGTGAAAAATGTTTCCCATTCCTTAATTGTTTTAGTTATTCCATTTTTAAATGCTTTTTTCTTATGCTATAGAGGGGTGTTCCAATTGAAGTAGCCTATAGTTGTGCCTTTTTATAGTAATATTTTATTCAAATTCAAGATGGTGATATTTTTGCAACCATAAATCAGAAAGATGGGATGGTGGGATTTAATGAGGATCCTGAGCAGTGCAAAACATGCTAGATGAATGGATGTAAAGATACTATGATTTGTTGGTATGCTCTATTTAGAAAATATAATTAATTGAGTAATTAAACTATTCATTTTGGTCATGTATGGTGGGATTTATTTGCTACATTGTAAATAGAAAATCTCTATGGTTGCAATCGCTGCCAACAGTCATTTTCATCTGTTCTTGATTTTTTAATCCTTTTTGTTAACCTTTCTTAATAGTGCCTAACGTCATTTTGATAATTTGTTAATCACATGGAAATAGATGGTATATGTGTGAATACAGTTTAAAATGATGTATCCATCCTTGTTCCTAAATATTTAAGTTTAGGCACAAGATAGTTTGATGATAGTAAGAAACAAATGCACCCATACCTTCTCAAAGAACAATTTTGCTGCATATTGCATTGAAACCATTTTATTGTATGGTTTCATCATGGACTACTTGTTAAAGAAATCGACAACTACTATACAATAGTAATTTCCTTGCTAGTTGGAAATCCTACAATCAAATATATTGCAATCGACTCCCATGGACTAGCTAGGAATGGAAGTGAAATATAATTTGCCAAGATTCAATCTATTGACTTGGATCTACAATAGGGAGTGCAACTCCTCATGAAATTTCCACCATGTGTGCTAACGTTGGCTAGTAGAAATACCTTTACAAAATGGTGATTGTCTTCTCCACTTCAAAGTGTCTTTATATTTTGAATGGCGCACCTAAAAAAAATAATAGTATTTCATCTCCCCAAGGAACACAATTGACATTCAACACGTACACAATCCTATCATAAAATAGATAGATGGTCACAAGATTCTTCCTATGTAAATGACAATGAAAAATCTTGAAGGATTTCATAAATGCACACTAATTTTAGGCATTGCACATAGCTTTCCTTTAACGCATTAAATCCAAATTGCAGGAATTGCATGAATGTTGTAAATCCTACTACTGGAGGTATTGAAAGGAAATTGGCCACCTTGTTTGTGTATGTGTAATTATGCCATTTAGGTAAAAGGCATGCAATTCATATGCCATGGTGTTGATCTCCAAGCCTGCTCTTCAAAATTGTTTGAACACCGATACTTTTTCTTCTTATAAAGGATTTTCTAGTCCTCATGATCTGGGCGGATTTTCTATCTAGGAAAAATGTCATGTTTCAAGATCTTTCCATTCCACCACATGTGTATGCTTCCAAAAGCTTGGCCATTTTGGATCATTTCCAGGCTCAATCTATAGGCTCTCCTAAACTAAGAAGGATATGTGACGAGAATATTGATAAAACTGGTTGTTGGTCTTATTTTGATGGTTCCTCTCAAGGAAAAACGGGAATGGGTGGGGTTGGGGGTCACCTTTTCCTATCATATTCTCACTGGTACAAATTTGTGGCAGGCCTTGAGGAGTGTACAAACAATTGTGCTGAATTATTTCTCTCAAGTTACTATTAGTATTAGATCACTCTAAAGGGTTTCAAAAAGCTCAAAGTATTTTGGGATTCAATGCTCATTATTGTTTGGACAAGGCTTAAAAAGCCCCCAAAGAATATATATTTGAAGCCCCCATATGAGGAACTCATCAGAATAACAACCTTATTCCAGGAAATTACATATAACCATGTTTATAGGGAAAGAAACATGTCCACTGATCACCTTTCCAAGATTGGGTTACAGGTGGGTGAAGGTTCTTGGCACCAATGTGAAGGCATTAATGATACCATCACTGAATATGATCCGGGAACCCATCTCGATTGACACTCATATAGTCTGGTTTTTGATGGACTATTATTTACCTTTTTTTGCATTTGTTGTTTTACTCATTTTGTATGTATATATTTGTCTACATACTTGGAAATTAAGGAACTGACTAGTACAAAAGTCTTTCTCAATTAGTACCACGCAGAGGATGAATTTTGTATGATCTATGCTATTGATGGTTTTTGTATGGTCTATATGACCTTTGAACAATATGGTTCATTTATCGATATAATGAATTGCGACTTTTTTTTTGTGAAAAAAATAAAATAATAACACCCACTCATGTAAGCATAGCATGCCCATTTCATATGGGATTTTTTGGTTGCTACAGATGATTTGCAACATTGAATGTCAACACCACTATGATTATTTTTTACCTTTTTTGCATGCTAATGGGAAAATAATCCATGTTTATTGATAGTATGTCTGAACATAAGCTATAGCATACGTTGTCTATTATCTCCGAATGATTTTTTTGTAAGGTCTCCATAACCAATACACGATATGGCCTTTGCGTTAATAATAATTTGGGCTATGAATTTTTCGATAAACAAAAAACATAACTAATAATACCATGACTTATAAGTAAATAAAACATAAATACTTACATCATACATCATATAGCATGTGTTAGTGAATATTCCTTATTTGGTATCCCTAATATAACTTTTAAGTAAAAAAAACACACATCTATATAGTAATGGTCCTTTTACTAAATTAATGGTTGATTAATTATAAATCATAGTTGTTTAATTATCTTTTTTTCTAGTTATGCATCTCTTTTCATAAAATAAAAATATGTAAATATCTAAAATCGTCGCTGCTTCATTTTCTCCTACCATAGAAAGCACATTACAAACATAGCACATATGTTCCATGCAAATCCACCACAACATCAAATGCGATATTAACATAGAAGATCAGAGCGGTCTTGGTTTTCATTTCCATCAGACAATAGTGTTTGCAGGGTCATGCACCCAAACAAACACCTGAGGAACTTACTTTCACATGGGAAGCACGAGCGAATAGTGTTTTGGGGAGAAATTCAGTGAACTTTGACAAGACGATGATCGATCCAAGCCACCAAATACATTTGACCCATTTTGGTTTTCAAATAGGGAAGGAAGCCACCAAAAGGGTTTTTAGTTACAAGTTTAGTAAGAAGTTGAATTTAGTATAATAAACATCCATATGGTACCGGGCCGTGATTTCCCCTTCTGAGTTTTGGTTCTTGTAACCCCTGGAAAGGTGGGTGGAGAAGCTTCACGATGATGGCGATGTAGGAAAGAGTAACATGGAGGGAGGTATTCTCAGCTCCTGAGCTTGTGTCCTGCAACGCTAGGTGAGTTTTGCAGCCAGGGGTAGTATTGATCAAATGTGGGGAGACATTCACAAAGCTAATTTTCAGACTACTCAGGCTACGGTGGTGGAGGATTTTCTTGCAAAAACGAGTGTTGGTCAGTGGGAGGATGAAGAGGAAGAAGAGGAGGAGGATGGCTTGAATTGGGGGGGGGGGGACAATGGAATCATGAACATATTTGCAATGGGTCTCTGCTTGCAGGTCATAACCTGCAACATCCAGAATGGCTACAATTTCACCACCCACACCAACAATTTGGGGAATTATCAACTCAGGAAAATAGTAACAATGATCGCCCTATCATGACCACATATTCTAGCTCTGAACCCCATGTTTGGAAGAAATGAGGGTGTGAGTCTATAACATATCATACCATTGAGTGGAGCCATAAGTGTATGATCAAGAATTGAGAATCTGCAGCTCGTTTAAGAAAAATGAGGTAGGTATGGGGTTTGGTATTTCTGAACTTAGATACCATTCTGTTTGTTTGTTTCAAATTTCCTTCTTATGTATTTAAGTTAGGTTATTTGCATATATAATATTATCAGTAGAAACTAGTCCAGGGAATTCCAAGAAAATTTTTGCATCTGTATTGGGGTTCTATTACTCCATTCTTTTTAAACTCCATTTTTTATCTAACGATATATCTGGGGAGCTACAATGTTGCATCAAAGATACATTTGTTAGAGCCTGCACTAGAATTCCGAACTTCTCTACTTTACTTCACATCAAAAGTGAACAATAATATGCCTTATTAGGTTCCTCAAAACTATAGGGACCGACATGTCTAGAATCTTCATCAATTGCATTCTATCAAAGAACCGTTCTTCTATATAACACCAGATAGTTTGTTCTTAGTTGATTAATTTTAAACTGAAAAAATATTACTATGAGAAGTTTCTATGTCGTTGTGATTTTGTGATATAAGGGGATTGGTTGTACCTTTTTATTTATGAGAAAAAAAACATTATATTTTATATCTCTATAAACAAATCAAAACATACATTGTCTGAGTTTGATGTCTCTTGTTTTCCAAATTTAAAATTGTCTATGTCCTAGATTTGTATCCAATACTAGTCACTCCACAAGCACTTAGTTTTTTTAAGAGACCATTCCAACTTATTACATCCTTACTACATAACATTCCTGTCAGGGAAATAGGGAATTAACCTTTCAAAACTCTATTCCAGCAGAGATTGAATCCATAAAGAGTCAGAAAATGGTAATGACAGACTCAGACATGACTTCATCTGGACTGCTTTTACCTATATAAGTCAATGAAATATTTGTGTGGTAATATTTTAACTAATAGATTGCAAATAGTAGTTTCTCAAAAATATTTCCTTAAATATAAGACTTGTGGTTCTCATTCACAAGTCTTGGTAATCTTCTTGTGGCATCGTCTATAAATACAAACTGCAACCTCTCTTACTCAGGTGTTTCTCTACGTAAAATTTTGATTAAATGTTATCATTTCAAAGAGGTAATTTGTTCCCTTAGCAATTTTGAATCTGTTTAAAAGAGACAGGGTAAGGTCTTACATTCCCTTGAAAGTTTATTTTTTTGATAGGTTCAGTGGGCTCCCTCCCCTTGATTCTTTCCCTTTTAAGAGAGGGGGTTTCACTTTACCTTATAAATTTGTTTTTATTTTAAAATATTTTAATTGATTTCAAAGAGAAGTTCCGCAAGTATTTTTTAATGTTTATATTCAACATTTTCAGTCATTTTCATTTCCTTTGGATGTTATTGTTATTTATAGGTATAATAACATTTACTCAGTGTCCAGTATGTCCATCATTTCCAAATACAACCATTACATATAAGGTCATTTTGTGTTTTAATCATTGGAATGTGTGACACACAATGGAGTGGGTAACGAAGACAATATTTGAGGTCTGTTCCTTTAAACAATTATTTTTGTTTATGTAAGGATCATCTTTGAGTTTGGAAGGATGGATTCAATGCATCTTAAGCTCATTTCTGAAAGGCATTGTTGTTTATTACCAATATACACTTTGGGGATATTATTTACACACTAATAAATTCAGATGATTTATTCGCAATCGTCCATATTTTCTAGCTTGGCATAATGATGAAGAATAGTTTCAAAATTGCTTTCTAAAAAAGGTATGAGATGATATGGGTATATATTTGGTATAAATACATTACTCTTGACATTAGGTTTGCAATTAGGTGCTTGATTTATGGATTTGACAACTCAACATAGAATTTAATGCAGTTGACTTTAGTATACAAATATATATATTTGATTGGATCAACCTAATATCATTAGCACTTAAGTCGACCCATATCTAGATACAAAATACACAATTATAAATGAATGTTAGATGTGCTTTGTTGTCATGGATATTGGTGCCAATTATTGTTCCTAATTCTAGGAAGTATAGGACCGAGGCACGATGTGTACCAACATCTCTCTTATGCCCATTTGAGGTATGATTTTCATAGTTTCCAACTTATCTTGGCATGATTCTTAACATATCAATGTATCTTAAATAACAAAACATGTATGCCCTCCCTATTAGTTGTCCATACACTATCACTAATTTTAGGAATTCAATCTTAAGATGATAGTTTGCGTGCAAGCATTGAAGAACAAGCATCTCTAAGATGATGGATATATTCTTAATGTTATAAAAATTGGTAGATGAGATTGAATGATAGATAACCATGTTAATATTATCACCAAGTGCCGAGAAGTAAGGGTGCTCTACAAGATATATATGTATGCTTGATACATGTGCTAGGAGGATGATGCTCTATGGAAAGTTGAACACAAAACATCCTCAAGGGTGAAGTATATCATATGAAACCATAAAGAGATATCACAACCCATAACTACCAACATATATATATCATGAAGATCCACCAAGAAATGATAAACTAGGGCATCATTGCACCACGAAGCATAACTCTAGCATCAAAGAACCCAAGCAATCCAACAACTAATTCAACCTGTCAGTTAAGTCTTGGGTTGAAAAACCACAAGTGTAGGGATACATACAACATATGGGGTAATAATGCACATAATTATTATGATAATACAAGGGATGATACCTTTGCACACACCCTCATTTGCATAAGATTTCCAACAAACCATTATGTTAAAAGGATGATTACTATATTTTTATGCACTCTCATTTGCATAAGGATGATGAGATGTTGTCACTTTGATGTTGGTCATTCAATAATTTCCACTATTTACTATCACACAAACACCAACATAACATCCCACAAAGGAGGTTTTTATAATTGTAGAAATAATTCCAATATGCCATATGATAGTTGCATTCAATTATTGTTTGACACATACAACCAAACAACATGTATCATAGAGAAGGAGGGGAAGGTTGAGAAAATAAACACACTCACATTTCAACCAATCAACCATTATGTTGTAAAATATACCACTCCCTTTTGACTATCTGAATTAATATAAATACGATGATATAATGGAACTTATACGCTCTAACATACCAACCTACACGACCATGTAAAATAACACATAAACCATCGGAGGAGGAGAAGGGAACATGGAATGAGGTAAGTAAACCCCGAGAGACACTTTTAGACATTAAGTTACATGTTAAATATTGAGTTTCCCCTTGCAATCACATTGAAAAGGATTTTCCTGTTTTTGTATGAAGTGGTATGGTTTGTGCAAACTTGAAATGACCAACATATCCCATTTGACTTTTGGGGGGGTTGTAGCCACCTATACAACACTCTGATAGATTGATATTGTATGCAATTCAATATTCTATACAATCCCTCTCTATAATAAACCTCTCCAAATTAGAGAAAATTAATTTACCCAATAACGACCACAATGCTCTCCTAAATCAAGGCTTCGATGGGATTATTGCCCTCTTTCACACTCAACTCTGCAATTTCCAGTCATGGCTTTCTCAACCACTTACGCAAAAGCTCAAAAAAGGGCACTTCAAAATGGAGAATTTAGTGGACAACATATGTGACAACATTCTAAACCTTGTTTCACCCTTGACATCTAGAAGCATATCTCTATATTGGTGAACAACTTCAACCCTTTCGGATTTAGACTTCCCACACCTTCCCTACATCAGTACTTGATGATGTTTTCCCCACCAAAGCATAGAGTGATCTTATGTAGCAAACTATATCCTTTACCATTGTATATAGTGGTGTTTCTATGTCATTTACATATGTTCTTTATCTCTTGATCATTTCTATAGTACATTATAACCTCATGGCTATCTTATACACCATTCTTGCTCTTTGCTTTGGTACTAATATCTATTATATTATCTTTACTTTTTTAATATATGGACGACATATAGTATTTATTTTATTATCACTTTTTAAATGTATGGCCAACATATAGTATTTTGATTGACGAGTGTCAGTTTTAAGTAATTTTACAACATCAATGAGAACCGAGACATTCTATAAACCATACTAAAAAAATAAATAAAACAATTATAAGATATATTGTGAAGATACATTTAAAAAAAAATAGAAACTATATATATTTTTTATATTAATAAATGAAGAGCCATATACAGAGGATATTCGAGTACCGACTTAACAAAATCAGAGACAAAGCAGTTCTCTGAAGTCCCATCACAAAGAAAAATTACTTCAAATACTGTTCTGCTAAACTTTGAGCATCCTATCCTGCTACCTCTGGTAGAGTAGATTCGTAAATATTTATTACATATAAGAAGACAAGAATGCATTTAGAAAAACAAAGAAAAATACCAAAGAATCAATCTTGGGAAAAATTTGGTGGTACCGTGACTTCTAGTGAAATCTATGCATCCTGGAGCATCGAGGAATGAACCTCCTACCATGACTTCTAGTGAAATCTATGGGTGCATCCATGGAGGTGGGTTACAATTTTTGGCAACGCAATTTCAGAAAAAAAACAAAAATGTACCTCGATCGAGCTTTTTCCAAACCCTCGATCGAGGTGTTAAGACCTCGATCGAGGTTTTTTTTAACCCTTGATCGAGGTTTTTTTTAACCCTCGATCGAGGTTTTCTTAAACCCTCGATTGAGGTATAAGTGCTCGACCGAGGGTTAAAAAAATCTCGATCGAGGGTTAAAAGAATCTTGAGTGAGCATCTTTAATCGTTTTTATTATAAATAGACAACAAACATTTGATATAATTCATTGCGTTTGTTAGATAGAGAATGGTCATTTATATTCATTTGTAGATATGGGTCATGGAGTAATTGGAGTTATAGATATGATTGATCATCTATTAATCCAACATCTATAACTCCAATTACTCCATGACTAATATCTACACATAAAACCTAGAGGAAGTGGCAGTAGTAACGCTTTTACTTGTTTCTTCTTCAAGGTATGTACTATTCCCCACAAGTATTATTTTTCTAGTCGAAATTATGTTTTATTAAATTTTATTATCATATAATTATTTGTTTGATCTTAATTGAATTCGAAGACCTTGTTCCCATGAACAATACGAGATTTGAAATTTTTTGATTAAATAAATTTTTGGGTGTCCATATTCGTGTGCACACACGAATATGGGCACTCAAATATTTTTTTAGTTAAAGTTTTAAAAAGCTCGATCGAGCTTTTCATTTAATGAAGTCTTCCAAAAGATCCTTGGACACCTTGTTTTTTGAATCCCCATTTGAATTCATGTCATTGAACATTTTCAATTCTTGTCGAAATGAGAATTAGTATAATCATGTTTAGTCACGTGTTATTGATGTAAATTCTAATGTCATTCAATAATTTACTAGCAAAATTAACTGCAAATGTGTGGCACAATAACAATTTTGAAGAGTAAACAATGGACATTGATATAACCCAAGGAAATGGGGTCATATTTTTTTCTCATGCTCACATTTTCATTTCACTAAAGGTACTAAAAATGCTTTGCTCCTTCGTATATAATTTTTAATTTTAAAAAACTACAATTATGTGATATGGCTATGACTATAACACTAATTTTTATCTTAATCGTTCTATTCTATTCTTCCTTGGGCTATGGGATTTAAATATTTGTCCTGAGATCTATACCATAGGTAGATCGTAGTCCTAAGAATCCAAGTCGGGTGGACACAACTCACCTAAGTTCAACTCATCAACTGAATTGCATGCATCATTGCTCTCACTGGTTCAATGCAAAAACAATACTATGCCAATGCTGCATGCAATTTAGTTGATGAATTGAACTTAGACAAGTTGTGTCCACTCAACCTAGATTCTCAGGACTACGATCTACCTATGGTATAGATCCTCGGGTTAGATATTTAAAGCTCAGAGCAAAGGTCGGAATAGAACATGACGATTAAGATAAAAATTAGTGTAAATTCAAAGTCATATCACATAATATTAGTTTTTTTAAATTAAAAATTATATACAAAGCAACAAAGTATTTTTAGTATTTAAAACATTTCACTACATTTCCAGGTACTACATTGTATACACATTGGATATATTGCTGATAGGAATCAAATGATGTTGAAATTCCTTACCAACCACTGATGACATAAACAAGCTAGATGTTGAATTCTAATGAAAACAAACCATGATACTACTTGAATATAAGCATTAAAAAAAATTAAATGCATGTAGTTCATAGACTCTAAAATTATTGTTAAAGCCCCAAAATGAATCCCTGGCATCACCATCAAGCCTTCACAACTATTGGTTAAAGTTTTGAGTTATCATGCTAGGATGCATTGAAGGGTTTATTGTATCTACGTCATGGTCATTTTGCTACAAATAATAGTTTGTCCACTTGGTCACTGCACACAATATTCATAATCAATGTCATCCATAGTGTTGTTTAAATCCATGTCTCTTTTCAACATAGAGTTCAATGTTTTTGTTAATATCTTTGGTCCATAAAAAATTTAAACTTCATTAAATTTAGTTATAAAGAGGGTCACAAGGTCACATATATGGTGTGTAACATATTATTATCACTACGAAAAACGTTTTTTTATGAGTTGAGTGAGTTGGCATGTCATGCTTATTTCATGAGTCTTATCCATTTGCTATATTCTTAATGTACTCGTGTCCAGATGAAACATATTGGTAATGGGTTATAATTGTCAATTATGTTTATGTACACATTTATCTATACAATGAGAGAATTCTGATTATATGTTCTAGGTGAGTTATGGAATGAGTTTTCTTGTTCCCTAAACTTTCATGCCTCTTTCATAGTTTCAAAAAACTAAATCTAAAAAACAAAGGGCATCTTCCCTTGTTACTAGTATATTTCACTATGGTTATAAGTATTATATTATTGCTCCTTCAATCTTCTTCTTATGCATTTATATTCTTATCATTTATTCGGATATGAAAAATAAAAAAATTTAAATTCTTTATATTTATTACAATGTTGAGAATAAGTATCCTTCTTCTTATTATTTTTTATTTGATATTTCATTATTTTTTTATTTTTTCACTTATGTTTTTTAAAAATTTTTACATTTACCATCTTTAAAACATTATAATTTCCCATTTCCCCTTTATTCTTTTGTAATTTTTCTTTTAAATTCTCTTAGATGGGTCCTTGATACCCGTTTCTAAAATTTTCTACATGAACATAATATTATATATAATACATATATATAAGCTAAAGCTTACATCTCGAAAAAATATGCTAGTATATTGGTAGTCATGTACAAAGCTTTTTTTCAAGGGTTTAAGAGTAGCTCGATCGAGGGTTTATCAAAGCCTCGCTCGAGGTTTTAATAAACCCTCGATCGAGGGTTTAATAAAACCTCGATCGAGGCTTCGACAAACCCTTGATTGAGGTATTTAAATACCTCGATCGAGGGCTTGAAAAACAGAGATTTAGCCCTCTTTCAAGAAAATCAATGTTTCTTTGTGTCTTCTAGGGGTGTAAACCCTACCATTCATGGAACACAACTGAGCGGAGTTCATACCAATAGATTCGTCACCGAATCCTCTATACATTGAGATATCATGCATACGTCTTGGAATTCATATGGTTTTTTTTTTAATTAGTTCTAAAACTTACACTTAGAAAACCAGAAAAAAACTTCGAAGCAACTGAAAGAAAAATACGTAGGGTAAAATATACACATCCAAAAATTTCATAAAAATCCACAGCCTGCACATTGACGTGTCCTCTTCAAAAGGTATCTTTGGTTTTTCAATTTTTGAAAACAGTGAAAAAAAAGCTGGGATGGAAACACATGTGTATAAAATGAAGCTAAAATCAGACGTGGCCACTTTCGAAAATTAATAAATAATTGTATATTGCGAAATAAATTAACAAAAAAATATGCAGACCACAGTGAATTATGTGTAGATCATGCTC
>LPNX010367282.1:0-73602 GCA_001517045.1 Pseudotsuga menziesii
CCACACTGCATACTTTTGACGGACCCCGCTACCCCAAAAACAAGAAATACCTGAAAAAACGTGATGATGACATCATCATCACGTTTTTTCAGGGATTTCTTGTTTGTGGGGTAGCGGGGTCCGTCAAAAGTATGCAGTGTGGGTCCGTCAAAAGTATGTAGTGTGGGTACTCGTTGGACGCGGAATCAAATTCCACATCCAACGATCTCTCTCGATCGAAATTTGAGTAAAAACAGAGGGAGATATGTCGAAAATACGAACACAAAAAGTAGTTTTTTTCTTTCTTCCTCCAAAATTAATCAATATTATTTTATTATTTTAACTATTATTTTATTATTTTCCTTAGGAGGCCCATTTTAGACCCCAAAATTCCTCTAATGTTGTTTGTCTTCTTTCTTAATCTTGCATTCTGCACATAAGAGTCTAAGAGTTTTATACTTAGATAAATAGTCTTGAATGCATGAAAAATCATTTGGATTCAAGGAAATCAACTCATTCTCGAGTTGATGACCCCGAATTTCATTGTGTTTACCAAACACAGATTCCAAATTTTCCCAAGATTTATTAGGTTCATCAATTTCAAATATGTGGAATCGCAAATCAATAGAGATTGACATCCCAATCAATCCACGAGCTTCATCACATCTATTTGCCCATTTAATTTTCTTATCATCATCAGTGGGTTATGTTTCTTTCCCTGAGGTTATCCTGAAAAGTCCCCTACTTCGTAGAACATCTTCCATACGAGATTTCCAGGAGAAATAGTTAGAACTTGTAAGTATAATATCTCAAAGGGCGGCCATACTGTAAACTAATGGGTGAAAGAATAGAAACTAACTATCTAGATGTAAAGAGCTCGAAAAAAATGCGGTTTTAAAAAAACTGCACTGAAAACTAATTCTGGATGATGAAGTTATGCTTGATCAAAGAAAATGTTGAAGATGTCTCCACCAGTGACGTGATAGATATTAATTTGACCAACTAAAAAAAGAAGCCCCCTTTTTCTAAGATCAACCTTTGACAATCACTTTTACAATAAAGTTGTTTTTGAAGTGAATCACTTTTGTAGAATAAATGATGTTCACTTTTACAATAATGTGACTTTTAAATAGCGCGGTAATAAATTAAAGACCTAAGTGACTCAATTTCTATTTTATTTTATTTATGTGAGATACACTTTTACAATAAAGTAACTTGAGAATAGAAATTGCATGCACTAAAAAGTAGCTTGATAAGACTTGAACTCAAGACTTATCAAGGAGTAAAATAACTTTGGACCAAGTGAGCTAAGTTTAAAAAGTATGTAAAAGTATGGAAAGAGAAAGGGTTTTATTTTTTTACTCTTCTCTCTTGTTCTTCGTGCTTGCTTTTTTTTTCTGCAAATCACACAAAAATGAAAAACAAAAACAAAAAAATATTTTTCCACACAATGGGGTTAGATCTTGGTTAGCTTACCTGTAAAGTCTACATTTTCAAGTTTTCTCGCTGTTTCTAATTTGCCGTGATCGCACAAGGTGTACGACAAAGAGCATACGTAGCCGAGAAGACAAGAAAAAAAACTTTCCCTCACTATTTCTGATTCACTGCAATCACGCAAGGTGCACTGTAAAGAGCATACGCAGTCAGGGAAGGCAATAGTCTGAGACTAAAACAAAAAGAATCTAATAATAAGACTGATAAAATATGAGAGATTTAAAAAAAATAAAACAAATCCGTCACTGTAACATTATACCTTCAGATTTGCCGAAATGGGTGTTTCTGGAACAAACAGAAACGGTTCTCGGTGAAACGAAAATTATTTCCCAATAAAAACGGTGCTCTAGATGCAATGGAATATCTCTCATAGGCCAAAAATGCACAGAAAATATAGAACCAGAAACCCTTTCAAAGTTTCGACAACATCGGTTCCAGATTTTGATCAAAACCGAAAGCGGCTCTTCATAAAAGCTCTGATACCATGTTCGGGTACACAGGGTACTCCCAAAAGATTGAACACCTTGAGCAACCGCTTCACACAAATAGATCACAGATCAACACACCGATGTTTGTCACGTGGTTAAAACCCTTGAGAGGGAAATAGTCCACGACCCCAGCCAAATAACTACTTGGAGCAATTTATTATGCAAATGAAAGAACGTTACATGAGCTTCTCATAATCGATCAACTAGCCAAGGACCCTCTATTCTCTTTAAATAGAGATCATAGACCAATCGGGTGTTAAGCCACGGATCAATGGTAGGTACGATGTAAGAAAAGTTGAACCGTTGGATCACTCTATGTCTAGAACATATCGTGACCATCGGATTAGAATATTTACAAATGCATACTAATGCATATTAAAGAAATACACTTTTACCTAATGAATATATTACACAAGTTGATCTTAATTAACTCCTAAGTGTCTAAATATCCTAACAAGCCTTGCTTTGATGGGGCTTGATAAGGGCCATAAACATTGGAAATTATACCTCTAACACTAGTTCCTATCACATGCAATTCAATTGACACAATATGTTTATAAGCCAAAAAATATTACATACTTACTTATAGAGGGCTCCGCTAGATTGCTAGTCCTCTTGCTTCCCGATTTGCATAAATGACCAGCGTTCCATGTTGATGTAATTGTAACTTTGGAATGTATTCATCCGTATTTCTTATGTATTGTAACCTGATGTTTATTCTAGGATGTAATTGAGTCATGTCATACCCCGATGTTTATTCCAGGAAATTTCTATAATGAGAAAGTCATGTCAAGTCATTGTGGATAACCCTCCTATTGGTCAAGGGTTAAAGTCCCCATAGTTGTGGGGCCCTTGTTTTATTAGACTATCCTAGTGAGGTCGACTCTAGGTGAGTCATTGTAAGTCGGGGCAATAGTCCCCACCATTGTGTTACACTCCTATTGGTCGAAGGAGGCAAAGTCCCCACAAGTGGTGGGGCACTAGGGTTATTAGACACTCCTAGAGATGTCGGCTCTAGTAAGTAATTGTTAAGTGAGACCGACATGTTGGAGTGCACTTCAAGTGAACGAAAGAATATAAATAGAGAGTGAGCCTCTCTATTTATCTCACTTGCAACAAACACACTCACTCATTGGGGTGCATGAGTGAGAAAGGAGAAGCTCTCTCAGTGAGAGAGAGAGAGACTGCTGCTGTCGAGAGATCATCGTACTGTTTTTCAGTTTTACCAATTTGTACTGATTCTATGTCTGAGGAAGTTGCGAGGTTTTCTTCATTTATGGTTTCTCTGATGAAAAACACTGTGTTCATTGTCTCTTGTGTTGTGCTTATGTTTTATTGTTGTGCATGTTATTCTCTCAGTAAAGATCCTAACATAGTGCTAGCTTGAATGTTGAAAAACTAACATGAAATCAGAGCTAACCTGAGAAGAAGACATTGTGCAGCTATAGAAGCTAGGGATTCTTAATTTTTGGGTCTCTCTCCATAATCCATCAGCAAAAGTATGCTAGGATGACTCTCCATTGAAGGGCACATCTTTCTGTCGAAGTGGAATTCGATTCCAAGCATTTTCAGTTTTCGATGCGAAAATTAGGGCTTTCTACAAAAGAGGAATTTTTGAGTGAGCCCAACATAGGATTTTTCTCTTTATCAAAACAAAAATTTAGAGACCTGGATCAAGAAATTTGGTTGGGTGAAACTCCGGGAAAGTCAAACCCTAGTTTGACCCCGAGCTAGAAAAACCCTAAATACTAAAACTGCTAGGTTTTGGTACATTCGATATATCTTGAGATTGGAGAAGGATCAAGAGCTAAAAATTGTATGGGCCTAGATACAATCATGGTGAACATTGTATCCAACATTCAGCCTCAGATTCACTATATTATGGGAGATATGATCCCTCTAAGTTAGGGTTCCAACCTCTTCCAGAATTCATCCCTAAATAGGACATCTGGAGAAAATTGCAATATCATAGGATACAAAGGTAAAAATGGAATTAATAAAGATGTTCCAGAAAGGGAAAAGACTGTAATTTCTATGGTCCGAATATCATATTCAGAATATGAACTAGTGACATGTGCCATTCTGTACAACTTCTCTGTTCTGAACAGTCCTGTAACAGGTCACCTTGGGAAAAGGATCGTAAATCCCAAATGGTGAAACCAATTATGATGAAACCTATGTTTTTGAAT
The DNA here is from genome assembly GCA_001517045.1 of Pseudotsuga menziesii. Lineage (NCBI taxonomy): Eukaryota > Viridiplantae > Streptophyta > Pinopsida > Pinales > Pinaceae > Pseudotsuga > Pseudotsuga menziesii. Next base: position 4,151 of record LPNX010367282.1, read on the forward strand.
CAATGACATGCGCAGTTACCTCAGTGAAAAATTTCAGACATAGAGGAGTAGTAATTTCAGTGATATCACAGAAACAGTAATAGACATTTTTGCAGAAGAAATTGGACATCTAGGGCTTCCTGTTCCGGGAGCTTTCCTCCACTGTTTTCAGAAAAGGAGTACATTGGATAGCTCCATTTGAAGACATATATCTGTTTGTCCAATCAGATCTAAAATATTTCAATTTTTCAAAATTAGGGTTTCTGTGACAAACCCTAGATCAGCCAGCTCCGGAACTAGGACGGACACCTCAAAATGGTAAGATCTAATCTTTTTCTATTTCCATTTGAGGTTCTCATTTCAAAGTGATCTATCACATCAGCTTGATGATAAGATTGGTTAAGTTGAAAACTTCCGAGCATGAAAGTATATGATCCCCCTAAAGAAATGAATTGGACACCTACATGAGTAAAGAGGTTCCAGTTCCAGAGGGAGATGAGGCTAGAAGCCTTACATAAGAAGAACTTGGTCAAGGCCAAGAAGATCATTGCTGATTCAGTCACGAATCAACTTGTACTACAAGTGTCTTCCCTAAAGACACCGAAGATGTTTGATTCCTTGACTAAGATATTTGAAGGGAAGAACATACATCAGAAGATGACCTTGAGAAACCAGTTGAAGAATGTGAAGATCCAGAATGTAGAGACCATGCGACTAAGGGTCTCTCAAATCAAAGAACAACTTGAAGTGGTAAAAAAAGAAGTGAAGAATGCAGAAGTGGTGATGGCCACCTTGAATGGCCCCCAAAGATCATGGGATTCATTCATACAAGGAATGTGTGCTAGAAGGAAGTGATTACTTTCAGCAAACTTTGGGAAGAAGAAGAAGCTCTACCCATAAGAAGAGAAGAGAAGATGGGAGCAATTGAAGATCAAACTCTCACCATCCAAAGAAGATCTCTCAATCGATGAGGAATATGAAGATCTCAACTCTTGAAGAAATTCTTATCCACCCTAGCATTTGGATAAGAAACAATGCTATTATGAATGAAGAAGACGATGAAGCTAAAGGCTCAAGAAGGAGTCTACCCACAAAACAAATAAAGATAAGTATTCAATTGCCATTTCATGATATTGTTTTGTTATGCATCTGTTTATATTCACTTGATGTATTATGCATGATAGGATGTTTGCATTAATGACAGTATACTACTAATATGCATGTGATGGGTAAGTAGCTCATGGTGCTATACAACTCTCCATTGCTACTTATCTAGAATGAAACCTCTTTGCTGACATATTGGATTAGTGCACAATATCAATGTTGTCCTGGTGGAGATGGAAGGAATCTAGAAAAGTTTCGAGAGATATGGATGAATGTTGTATTGGCTAAAATAGTTGCATGATCATATATTTATGCATAAGAATTTGCTAGTATGAATATTCCTTATAAAATGTTTCTAACCATACAAATGCATTTAACTTGTAGGAAAGATCGCATACATAATTGCCTACAAGCAAAGAAGGATGAGACTTGTTTTGAAGAACAAGTGATGACAGTTGAAAATGAAGAATAATATGACTAATATGACGAATATAGTAACATCATTGATACAGAACCTTCCAGCCATGAAGAAGCAACCAAGAAGAAATGGAAGACCAGTTCAAGAAGAATGATGTCTAGGATGCAGTATCAATACGTGAAGGGAAGTTCGTAGCTCCATCATGCAGTAGATGAAAACATCATGGGATACAAGGCAAGATTCGTAGCATGAGGCTTCTCACGAAAAGCAAGCATAGAATACGAAGAGACATTTGTAGCCACTAGAAGTGAAGTCACATGACATGCATAATCATGTGTGCAAATGAAAGAAGGCCTTGTACGAGTTCAGAAGACACCCATGGGATAACACATACATGATGAGCTTGATGAATATCTGAACCTTTGCTACAAGGTTGATAAAGGATGACAAGCTCACAGATGGATGTGAGAAGAACTTTTGAAAAAGTTCAAAATAGAGGATCTTGGTATCCAATGATCTTAGATGGATACTACTTGTCACTCCAGTATAGAATGTTTGAGTGCATAGAGTACGGAAGATAGAGGGAGTATGGAGCTCCGCTTCAGAGGGAGTGACTGCAGAATATCTTGAGGTTCAACATGGTACGACAGGATGGATAGATTACTGATGACTCTAGGCTTTACTGAGAGTAAAGCGGATTCCAACCTTTTCTTAAATGTTGAAGATGGAAGACTAGTGATGCTCCTGTTATGTGTTGATGCACTATTGTTCTAGGCATGGAGGTGTGGACAAGGGAAGTATGTAGTAGAGATCCTGAATAGGTTCAGGATGATGGACTGCATGACCACACCTATGACATCGAACCTGAAGCTATTGAGTGATGCTTCATCAGAGTCAGTTGATGCTACGATGTATTGTTAGATGATTGGGTCATTGATGTACCCGATGAACATGAGACCAGAACTTTTCTTTGCTGTGAACACCTTGATCCAGTTCTTGACAGATTCGAGAAATGTTCACTTGATTGCTGCAAAGCATATTTTGAGGGACCTGAGGGGTACAGTTTATTATGGGCTCAAGTACAATGTGAATCAGAAGATTAACCGTGAGGGTTATGTTGATTCAGATTGGGAAGGTAGTGCCATTGATAGGAAGAGCACTTCAGGATGTTGCTTCATTATGGGATCAGGTGTGATCTCATGGTTTAGCAGGAAGCAATCATGTGTGGCACTGAGTACAACTGAAGTAGAGTATGTCGCAACTTGTTCAGCTAGTTGTGAGGCAGTATGGCTGAGGAAGCTACTGTCTGATTTATTTGATCTCCAAATGGATGTTACTTGTATACATTGTGAGAACCAGAGTTGCGTGAAGTTGTCCGAGAATCCAGTGTTCCATGACAAGTCGAAGCATATCGAGATCAAGTATCACTATATCAGGGATATGGTGTAGAGGGGATTAGTGACGCTCTAGTATGTTGTGACGAAGGAACAAATAGCTGATGTGTTGATGAAGTCATTAGCCAGAGTGAAGTTCGAGTACTTCAGGGAGAAGCTTGGTGTTCTCTAGATCGAGGTTTCCTCCAAGGAAAAGTGCTGATATCCATAGCCATTCTGACGAGTAGGTCAGATATAAGGGCTGAGCCATTCTATCATGGTGAGAGGATTTGGCTCCTTCCATGTCAGATATGAGTGCTGATTTACATTCTGGGAATGAAGGTACCTGGTCAGTTACCAGGAACACTCAGTCCAGGACCAAGAGAGCCATTTTGATGAGTAGGTCAGATGTAAGGGCTGAACCATTCTGTCATGGATAAAGGATTAAGTTCCTCCCATGTCAGATGTGAGTGTTGGCCATTTTGTCAAGTAGGACAGATGTAAGGGCAACTTCCACTCTCCGGGAGAGTGGAGGCACCTGGTTCGTTACCAGGTAGCTCAGTCTGGGACTGGGGGCCTTTCTGACGAGGGTGGAGGATTTGGTTCCTTCCAGGTCAGATGTGAGTGCAGGCCATTCCGTCATGGTGAGAGGATTAAGTTCTTTCCATGGACGATGTAAGTGCAGGCCGTTTCGTCATGGTGAGAGGATTAAGTTCCTTCCATGGCCGATGTAAGTGCGGGCCGTTCTGTCATGGTGAGAGGATTCAGTTCCTTCCATGTCAGATGTAAGGGCAGGCCATTCTATCATGGTGAGAGGATTCAGTTCCTTCTGTTATAACTAGATCTTGTTCTTAGTTTATATGTTCTTTTTGTCCTAATTTTCAACCGTTGGTTTAAAATTATTTTATATTTTATGTTGATTTTAAGAATTTTTGACAATCAATAATTTTGGTTGGATTTAGTGCTTTTAATGGTTAAATCATTTCATTATTTTAGTTTTAAGGTTTGTATTTTGGGCTTATTAGTTAATATGTACATATTTAAGCTTTCAAAAACTTATAATAAAAGTTTATTCCAAGTTTTGATTTATAATCTAACTCTCATTTTTTAGTCCTTTGTCAAATATTTTCATGAGGAGATTCTTGTAGGAGCTCTGTTTTTCCTGTTTTTGTCATTGTCATTGGGAGAAGATTACGAGGAGATGGAAATGAATTCAGGAAAAAAAAAAGATATTTTTGTCCACAACAGAATAATTCACAAAAACCTCTCCCAGTTTTGCAACATCTATTATCGTTTGAGAGATTAGAATTCATCTTTGTGGCATATTTTCAGGGTTTGAATTATTTAATAATTTCCTGTTTTAGTCACAAATTGGCAGAACATATTTCAATCAATTGAAGAGGAATTTTGAAAAAACAAGAAAGGTTTTTGTTCTTAACATAAGCATTTAAAAAAACCTCTCTCAGGTTTTACACAAGTGTTCGGGATCGAGAGATATAAAGGAATCTTTGAGACCCAAATTTCCAGAAATTCGCCAAAATTCCCCAAATCCGATTTGCTATTTTTGGGTTAATTATCTTTAAAGATTTTGAGTTATCATGTAACTAATTGATGTAACTGTTTCAAATTTCAACCTAGAAGGTAGTTATGGAACTACTTTACTTTTGTAATGATAAAAGGAAGACAAACATACAGTTTTGAGGGGGGATTTTTCACTCAAGGAGAGGCTTTTGGGAGCTTTGATTTCTCAAGCTAGCACTTATAACTCTTATGTAAGTGGATGACTGTTATTGATTATATATAAATTGATAAGCCCTTTTACCTGTCATGCTTTTTCATTTCTGATCTGTTTGATTGCTCAGTCTATAATTTCATTTCTTGTTTAAAGTTTTATTCATGTAAATGCTTGTAGCCTGTGGGTGGAATTAGTAGTTCATGTGTAATGTTTATGGCTTATTGGGATGTGTTTCATCCCCAGTTTATCCAACATGCATGATTTAGTTCTGTATTAGCTTGTGGATGTTTATTTCCTCCTTGCTGATGAAGTTTTTAAAATCAAAACCCTAAAAACCTATTTTATTTAATTTTACTTTTGAGATTGTGTTGGCTTGTTCTTCTAGTAGTCTAAGAACAATTTCTGGCACAAACATCTTTGGCGCCCTTGCCGGGGACGAAGCTGAAGTATATCTTTCCTGGGATATCATTATTCTTCTGATTTTGAGAGGTGAACAAAGTCAGAAAATATTTTAGACTACAAATTTTCTTCGGTGACTCCACGATTAAAGATTCCACTACAAGGATAATTTGGTTGACAGAAAAATGAAGAAGCCAAATGGAAACACTAGACATCAGCTTGTTACTTTACTCCATGAGGTTTTGTTCTTATTCATCAGTTCTTTCCTATCTTTCCCATTGCATGTCAAAATAATTATTTTTTGTTTTGTCTATTCCGATGATCATAAACCTTCAAGTACATATCCCACTTTGGAAGAAGAAAATCTGCATTCTTCTTGTGTTATTGACGTTGATGCTATTCTTTCATTTGAAATACATGTTCAAATACATGTTCAGCATGATATACATATACCCATATCTCTTGAATCTGATTATTCTGGTCATCTTGTAGAGAATAAAGCTGATCTATTACCTTCTACCATCACTGCTGAAACTTGTGAACAGCTTGTTGAACCTCATTTTCAACTCACATATTTTCAGTCTAGACTTAGACAGAAGATGTTTAGACCTCTTAGGCTTTCATCTCTCTTACATCCTTACCCTTCCTACTTTGTTGAATATCTTCCCCATTTTACTAGAAAAGACCATATTACAACAGAGAAGCATTTAGAATCTTTTCATAATTTCATTGATAATTTTCAAATCATGCATGAGGATGTTGTCATGAGGTTATTTTCGAAATCCTTTGCTGGAGATGTTGGGTTTTGGTTCTGAAATTTAAAATCTGATTCAATTGGATCATGGGAAGAGTTACATGATGTCTTTTTGAAGTATTGGGGTAAGAATAAATCTTATGATCAATTTCTTTCCAAATTTTATAGTTTGAGGAGGGAAAATGATGAGCCAATTACTAAATTTAATTGGAGGTTTCAAAGTTTTTATATCAGTATGCCTACGAAGATCAGACCTTCATAAAAACTTGCTATGGTATATTATGTTATGGCTCAACATTCAGATCTTGTCTTTTTCCTGTTAGAAAGGAAATCATCATCTTTAAGACAATTGTTTGAGGATACAATAGGAGTGGAGGAGAACATCCGATCTTGCAAAATGCTTCAAGATCAGGCTCATGTTGAAGATATACAAACTTATGAACAGGAAGAAGAACATATGTATCATTAATATTTAAGACAGTTTTCTTCATCATTTTTCAGATTTTTTTATGAACAAGGATATAAATGATGCTTGTGTTGATTCTTCATATCAGTTTGCTGAATTTTTTGATGATAACATACTTTCAGTGGATTATAGTACAAATTTTTTAGTTCCTGCTATGAGATTATCATGTTATGAAGAAGAAGTTGCTGCTCTTCAACCTCTTACTATTGATATAAGAAATAAGTTGCCATTCTTGACTTATGGTCACTTTCAGAATTTTATTTGTTCAAGTTTTGATCAAAGGTTTTATTTAAAGGTCAAGAAGCAGTTTGAAAAGTCCTTGGTTTCCATTCTTGATCCAAATTTTTGAAAAGAACAACAATGGAGAGGAAGAGAATGCTTCACTTTATGATGAATATAATGAAGACATTGAAGTTTTAAATCGGAAATTTCATGATCCCGTGGCTTCTTGGATAGAGTTGTATTTTTCAAATGTTTCTAATGATCCATATTTTGGCATACTTTCTATTTCCAATCATAAGTATCAGCTACCTACAAACTCTTTATTGCATTTATCACATCTTTTGTGGGTTTTCTCAAACAGTAGCATGCATGAAATTATGATTCGTAGTCAAATGGTTTCTTGGCTTCACTGGAAGTATGATTACACTTGATTGGGTTGTTTCCTCCGATTAGAAGTAGGAGTAAATAACAGAATAAGCTCGCTATATGAGCATGTAGATTCTTTTCAGTATGCTGGTTTGTAGCAGTATTTTTTTCATTTCAGAGGTATGTGTTCAGAGTTTGACAAAGTTGCAGAGATTTGGTAAATGACTCCATCACCCAATGAATAAGGCACAAGGTCTACAGGTTCTTGAAGCCTCACAAGGAGGACTTCATCTCGCAGCAAGAGCCAGATGTTATAACTATATCTTGTTCTTAGTTTATATGTTCTTTTTGTCTTGATTTTCAACCGTTGGTTTAAAATGATTTTATATTTTATGTTGATTTTAAGAATTTTTGACAATCAATAATTTGGTTGGATTTAATGCTTTTAATGGTTGAATCATTTCATTATTTTAGTTTTAAGGTTTGTCTTTTGGGATTATTAGTTAATATGTACATCTTTAAGCTTTCAAAAACTTATAATAAAAGCTTATTCCAAGTTTTGATTTATAATCTAACTCTTATTTTTTAGTCCTTTGTCAAATATTTTCATGAGGAGATTCCTGTAGCAGCTCTGTTTTTCCTGTTTTTGTCATTGTTATTGGGAGTAGATTACGAGGAGATGGAAATGAATTCAGGAAAAAAAAAGAGGTTTTTGTCCAAAATAGACTCATTCACAAAATACTCTCTCAGTTTTGCAACAACTATTATCGTTTGAGAGATTCGAATTCATCTTTGTGGCCTATTTTCAGGGTTTGAATTATTTAATAATTTCCTGTTTTAGTCACAAATTTTTAGAACATATTCCGATCAATTGAAGAGGAATTTTGAAAAACCAAGTGAGATTTTTGTTCATAACATACTCATTTAAAAAAAACTCTCTCAGTTTTTACACAGGTGTTTGGGATCGAGAGATATGAAGGAATCTTTGAGACCCAAATTTCTAGAAATTCACCAAATTTCTAGAAATTCACCAAATTTCTCCAAATCCGATTTGCTATTTTTGGGTTAATTATCTTTAAAGATTTTGAGTTATCATGTAACTAATTGATGTAACTATTTCAAATTTTGACCTAGAAGGTAGTTATGGAACTACTTTACTTTTGTAATGATAAAATGAAGACAAACATACAGTTTTGAGGGGGGATTTTTCACTCAAGGAGAGGCTTTTGGGAGCTTTGATTTCTCAAGCTAGCACTTTTAAATCTTATGTAAGTGGACGACTGTTATTGATTATATATAAAATGATAAACCCTTTTATCTAACATGTTTTTTCATTTCTGATCTGTTTGATTGCTCAGTCTATAATTTCATTTATTGTTTAAAGTTTTATTCATGTAAATGCTTGTAGCCTGTGGGTGGAATTAGTAGTTCATGTGTAATGTTTATGGCTTATTGGGATGTGTTTGATCCCCAGTTTATCCAACATGCATGATTTAGTTCTGTATTAGCTTGTGGATGTTTATTTCCTCCTTGCCAATGAAGTTTTTAAAATCAAAACCCTAAAAACCTATTTTATTTCCATTATATAACTTGCTCCAAATCACACTTAAAATATGGTTAAACAAGGTCATCCATTATCTTCTCTAGAGAGGCCACAAGCAGCAAGCGTTTTAATTATGAGCAAGGTATGTTATGTATGGGTGCTAACTCTGCCCACGCCTGGTGGCAATGACGAAGATTAGACACTAAGCGTTTTAATTATGAGCAACATATGTTATGTATAGGTGCTAACTCTGCCCAAGCCTGGTGGCAATGACGAAGATTAGACACTAATATGCTGGTTACCCTCCGGCAGGGTATCATTTTCGGCAAATACACCCTTTGTGAAGAAAGTTCCATAGCTTTGCGTCCGCTATCCCAATCATAATTTCCCTACCCCGAAAATACCTCCCTTTTGTTCCCTTTCGGGGTGGACGAGGAGGGATTCAAACCCCGACACTGGTTTGTAGCCACGTGCTCTAATCCTCTGAGCTACAGGCCCAGTCTCCACTGCGTTGCTAGGAGTTACCCCAAAAAGGGCAGGTATTGCATTTCAAAGTAAAGTGTGCAGTTCAAATGTGGTTAAGCAAGGTTCTGAACACCTTTTGTATGCCCACAATGCTTCTCAGTATATCCTCCAGTCATATTGTTGAATATATGAGGTACCTCCGTGATATTGTTGAATATCTGAGGTACCAGGTACCAGGTCACTGGAATTCTCCCGTTCCATCATTGTTTTTGCCACCTAAAAAAATCTCAACACCTATTATGGGCCCAAAACCATGACCATTCCCTTCTTCTCCATCATATCATGCATTTCTTTATCTTCCAGTAACGTAATGGTCTCATCGCTACCCCAGGTCCTCCTTCGCTGAGCTCCTCCCTCCCCTTCCTCATCCCTAACGTTGACTATGCATGCGTTGGTGAGGAGCCATTTCCGCCTTGTAGGTGACAATTATGCCATTCTTCTTCTTCTCCACCAGCATTTCACCTCGTCCCTTCCCCTTGACGTCCCTCGCTATACCATCAAATTCTTTTCCATTGAATACTCTCGTCGAGACATTCCCCCAATTTTCGTCCTCCTCTAACCGCATCAATGGTTCTGGGATGCCATTAATTGTTGAATCTTAAAATACCTTAGCAAATCTTCCACCAAACCTCATGCTTGTTTCAATTCCCGTGCTCATTTGCTGCTACAGGCTCAGCTTGAGGCAAATACGATCTAATCTTGACGTCCTTCCTCTACCAACACCTCTCATTCTGTCATGACCAGTTAATTCAGATAATCCATTCTCCCTTCTTTCTCTCATTAAGCATCCTACTAGTCATTAACCTGTGATCCATCTCCCAACACGTCCTCCTCGACTTCGTTCTCCACGTACTCATTTGCATGTGGACCTTGCTCCACTTTGACACTTGCATATGAGATTTCCATATCTTTGGAGGCCATGTACCAACACCTAGTTTTTAAACGTTCCTTCATTTTAATCCTCCCACTCACATTTTTCAAGGGTGAGGAGGTTCCCGACTCCTTGGTTTGCTAGATAGTCTAGCAGGGAGTTTGCTTTCCTTTTTATATGATTGAAAACTATCGTTGGGGCACTACTTAGAAAAGAAGCCAACTGCCCAAAACGAACTTGTAATCTCCAATTCTTTCCCACTTTGGAGACATTACCACCCTCTTGGATTTTCACTGCCATGCTTATAATGACTTGGCAGTCACCTTCAATGATCATTGGTGTATAACCCTTCTTCATTAGTCATCTGATTCAATTGGCAAGAGCTTCTAACTCCGCTACATTATTGGTCATATCTCCAATGTGACCCCATAGTAGCCCAACTATTCTTCCCTGATGATTTAAAACCGCCCAAGCAAAACTTGACGGTCCTGGGTTTCCTAGTGATGCCCCATCAAAATTAAATTTGAAGCTACCTTTTGGAGGATGTTTTCACCATTCCACATTGGTACTTGTCCTTGCTCATGTTCTCCTTACTCATATATAGTCAGGTATGGTGTTGATTTCCCAATCATGAACACTCCTCCTTTCTATTTCCTTTGCTTAAATATCTCTTGTCCCCCATTGGTTTAGTTTCAACATCTCCTTGCAGTGAGTCTTCATTAGAACCCAAACCTCTTCCTCCTTTCTACACTTTCCCTCAAAAAATTGTTGATTTCTTTATTTCCAGATATCCCACACTAAGAAGCCTGGAAAAATCTCCTAGATATCGTTGAGCATAGGGTTCTTAAAGGGTTTGTTATCCCATTCTTCATAGGATTTGACTAGATCCCCATTAACTCGCCTAGATCTTCTAAATATCATCTCCCCTTTCTCCCATAGTACCGAGGAAAAATCACATCCCCCCAAAAGGTAGCTAATATTTTCTCCTTCCTTATTACACATACAACACCAAGAAGGTCCCATGAAGTCTCGCTTTAAAGGGTTCTCCCATGTAAGAATTCTTTGCTGGACTAGAAGCCACAAAAGCAAAGCAACTTTTGACCATAGATTCACGTTCCATATTTTCCTCCACTTTGGCCGCTTTGGGAATTTGGTTGTATCCAACATAAATATAAGTCGTCTCCTTCAAATTGAAGATCTTGAGGAGGTGTATCCCCATATTAGCTTGTCCAAATCATGCTACAACCTAATTTTCCTCTCTTTTAGCATGTCCCATAGGCCCTGAATGTTTTCATTTGGACTCCATTGTCTCCACCAGTCTACATTTTTCCATCTCCATCGTCTCCACCAGTCTACATTTTTTCATCTATGGAATGAAAGTTTTGGGTTATTGATCTCCCACATATCCTTTACCCTAACCAAATTATTTTCCATGATATTCTCTTAGAGGATTGGGAGGTCTAGGGAGTCATTAATACGTTGATATTGCTGCCAAGAGCCCATAAAAAGTAAGCAGATTCACCATTCTAGATCTCCAAAAAAATGTGCTATTGAATCAACCTTCTATTCTTATGTGTTGCTCGATGTTGGAGTATCGGTATAACCTCCTCATGGTATAACCGCCGCACCTCTATGGTCTAATCGCCATGCTTAATGATAGGGCCTTGTGTTGGGTTTCAAATGTTCATCAAAATTTGCAGGTTTTGGTGTAACGACAAACCTTACATGGTATCATAGCAACATGTCAAGGGTTTGAAACTCCTCGAATCGCATGGGGGGGATATTGTTAGACATTGGGTTCAGTTCTCTCGGTGAGTTTCGTGACATGGACTAACCGCCTCCCAAGATCCTAACTCTGGTGATTGTAACGGAGATTAACACATGCAGGTTTTGGTCTAACGAAAATCCTTACATGGTATTAGAGCACAAGTCTCAGGTTCAATTCCCCTGAGCTACGTCGGAGGCGGGGAAAAATAACCTGATGGGGACATCAAGTGAGGCCCATATGTAGCGATGTATAGCCACTCGGGGATTTGAACTTGAGACTTTCTTCTCACAACTTGAAGCACTCAACCACTTGAGCTAGTCCACTGAGCTGTGAGATCCCCGTATTTCTTCCATATAGCTAATAAGTTTATGTTTCTCCCAATACTTTGCATATTTTTCATGCCACAACTGTTCCCATGGATTGTTGACATATGTGACTCATAATCACCATATCTTTTATCTTTTCCCCCATACTTTCACTACTCACCTATGGATCTCTAAGGCATAACCCCCCCATCAGTTTTAGGGTAGATACTGTCTTCCATTTCACCAAAGCCCATTTGTGATGCTCCTCAGATCCTCCCCAAAATAAAGTACACTTCATGCCTCTTATTTTCTTTAAGATAGATTTAGGAATTGCCAAGACAGAGAATAGATAGAGAGTTAACGCTTCCAGAATAGATTTGATGAGGATCAACCTTCCTGGTAAATTCAAAGACCTAAAAGTCCAGTTATAAATCTTAGACTGCATCTTATCCAACAAGTCTTGCCAGTAAATTTTCTTGATTGACGAGTCCGAGAGAGGAGATCCCACGTACTTTGAAGGGAAGGATCCGGATTGGAAGCCTAGGATTCTTTAGATATTCCTTCGTGTCACCTGGAGGGTATTAAAAAAAGAAAATCTTCAATTTTTCCTTGTCTATTTCCAAACCACTTGCCTGCATGAATTCATTTAGTCCTTTCTTCAACGCCTTGACTTCTTGGACTGAAGAGTGTCCCATTATAATGGTATCATCCACAAATTATTGATGTGTGTGGGGAACAACTTCATGATTCATGCAAAGTCATTTAATAGTACGCTCTCTCACCATTGCTTTCAGGGATCTCCCTAGACCTTCTGCCATTAAAACAAAAAGAAATGGCCTAGTAGAGTATGTTCTTTCCTAGTTCCTATCAAATATTTAAAGGGCATGGATGGAGTACCATTTACTAAAATGGAGAACAAGGCCGAAGAAGCAAGCCTAAGAACCCATATGATCCAAGATTCTTGAAACTTGAAATCTTTGAGCATCCTCCCCATAAAGTGCTAACTTAACTTGTCACAAGCCTTAGAAAGGTTCAATTTAATGAACATACCCAGGGTTCTTGTCACCTTTAGAGAATGTATAAATTCATGAGTAACCAAGATTCTATCTAGGATATACTTTCCCTCCACAAAACTTGCATGCTCTGGAGAAACAATAAAAGGTAGCAAAGGTTTTAACATGTTCGCCATAACCTTTGTCACTTATCTTATATATGGCATTAGAAATGAAATCGGTCTGAATTTACTAGGCTTATTCACTCTTGTATCCTTAGGAATCAGGGATAAAAAGCTAGAATCGAAGGTTATTAGAACCCCTCTGTTTTCCAAGAATCCTCTACAATCACCAACACTTCCTCTTTCAACATATCCTAATAGGACTGGAAAAAATTGATGGTAAAACCATCAAGACGAGAAGTTGTGCTGCCCTTCATCCTCTTTACCACCTGTTCTACATCTAGTGTTTCAATTGATCACATTAGTAAGTCATAGTGCTCATGAGTGATTAAGGAAGGAATGTGATCAACAAATCTGTTTATGTACTGCCTTCTTTCAATAATTTGTTCATCTAGCAAGTCTCTAAAAAAGGCATTAAGTTCACTCTAAATATCTCTTGTGACTCCACACAAATACCCTCCCTAGTTCTGAGTTGAGTGATTCTATTCATATGTATATACTGGATGGATGATTGATGAAAGAACTTTGTGTTCCTGTCCCCTTATTTTAGCCATCTATTCCTCAACCTCTATTTCCATATATGTTCTTCCTACTCTTCCATCATGTTCAGTTGTGCCAGCAAGTCCTTCTCTTTATTTTTCAAATCCTTTGTGTAACTATTACTCACAATATACCTTTGCATATTCTCTATTATGTGCTCTAGTCTCCTTTTTTCTTGGGAGATATTCCCGAAGGAATATTTATTTCATTTTTTCACCATCTCCTTTCTAAATTTTAGTTTTTTGTTGAAATTTGTACATTAGGATCCTCGATGTCGTAAAATCCACCCACCATGTTTTGACATGCTCTTGAAAGTATGGATGTGATAACCAAAACTATTTGAAATGAAAGGGTCTCCTTAGATGTTTCCATATGCTTCCCCAATTTAGACTTATCGACCAATGATTTGATCCCATAGCTAGTAGGACCAAAGCTGATATTTCTCCCCTATTACCACCACCAATTCAGAGACAAAGAAATAGTCTATATGAGAGGCTATATGTCTCTCTCCTACACGTTTATTGTTCTAGGTAAAGAGTGTTAGAAAAATAGGATCGAAGAGCAATACCAATAGAAAATAAAAATATGCAAATATTATAACACATTACAAGCGAGACACAGATAAAAAGTGGTTCACCCAAGATGGGCTACATCCACACACAAATTTCCAGTCCTTTATCATTAAACCGTCCATCAAAATGAAGGGATACAACCTGCAACCACCGTTGTTTCACTTTCTCTTCTCTCTCTCTCTCACAATCACATAGATCACTTTTACAACGCTACAATACAATACACAACCATATTACAATGCTTTCCTTTTATAGGGGAAATACCATGGAAAACTACCACGGGTCACCCAATACCATGGGTCCATAAATTGTTGGCCAACAAACATCCCAAAAATTTCTTTCGAGGTCTTCACCCCCGAATCCCCTTATTCTGGGGTGTTTCCCCCAAATCCCCCAGTTGTGAGGAGTATACAATAAAACTCGGGTACAAACATAGCTGAACAATAACATCTCTGAATCTAGAAGATCAAGATCCACAACCAACAAAGAGGCTATTGGATGTTCTCACATATACTAGTTCCAGATTCTCAATTAGTTCTCCAAATTTGAGATTGGAGTTATTTAGAAGCCTCTTCCCTCCCCGATCTCCTCTAAACTTTTAATTAGATTAAAGTCACCAATAATAATCTAGTGTTTCTACCCCACCCACCTACTATAAGTTTTTCACATATTTTAAAAAGCCTTGTTCGGGTACACAAGGTACTCCCAAAAGACTGAACACCTTGAGCAACTGCTTCACACAAATAGATCACAGATCAACACACCGATGTTTGTCATGTGGTTAAAACCCTCAAGAGGGAAGCAGTCCATGGCCCCAGCCAAATAGCTACTTGGAGCAATTTATTATGTAAAAGAAAGAAAGTTACATGAGCTTCTCATAATCGATCAACTAGCCAAGGACCCTCTATGCTCTTTAAAAAGAGATCATAGACCAATCGGGTCTCAAGCCACGGATCAATGGTAGGTATGATCTAAGAGAAGTTGAACCGTCGGATCACTCTATGTCTAGAACATATCGTGACCGTCGGATTAGAATATTTACAAATGCATACTAATGCATATTAAAGAAACACACTTTTACCTAACGGATATATTACACAAGTCGATCTTAAATAACTCCTAAGTGTCTAAATATCCTAACATCCCCCCTTAAGAACAACTTGGGATATGATTGAAGGATTTACAAAAGTGACACTATTAGGAGAAGGAAGGAGGCATTAGAGCCTATCCCCCCTTAAGGACACATTCCTGAACTCCTAACATAGACCGAAGTTTAGAAAACTTCGCTTCTGTAAGAGACTTGGTGAAGATGTCTGCAACTTGATCATCTGTAGAGCAATAGAGCACTTCAATAACACGATGATGAACAAGTTTTTTAATGAAGTGTATGTGTAGCTCAATGTGTTTATTGCGCTGATGTAGAACTGGATCTTTGGAGAGCTTGATGGCACTTTGATTGTCGCACTAAAGTGGAGTACGCTGCTGCTGCTCGAATCCAAACTCTGAAAGGATCTATCGAATCCATAAAGCTTCCTGACTGGAATTAACTGTGGCTTGATATTTTTCTTCTGCTGAAGAAAGAGCAAGATCTTGTTGTTTCTTACAAGCCCAAGTGACAGGTCTAGATCCAAGACTGAAAACATAACCTGTAGTAGACTTTCGATCATTAGGATCACTGGCCCAATCTGGATTAGTGAAACCAATCAACAAAGGTTTCCCCCCTGTACTGTAATGAATCCCAAACTGAATTGTACCTCGAATATATCAAAGTATTCTTTTTGATGCTTTCCAATGACTTTCATGAGGAGTTTGCATATAATGGGAAACATGACCAATGACAAAGGAAAGGTCAGGACGGGAATGAGTCAAGTATAAAATACTACCAACAAGCTGACGATACAAGGGGGCACCTACTTCAGGGGGAGTACAAGTGGCAGAAAGTTTGACACCAAACTAGAAGGGAGAAGGGGCTGGTTTACAATCTTCCATGTGGAAGTGATGAAGAAGATCACACACATACTTAGACTGGGAAAGAAAGATTCCTTCTTTGGTTTGCAAGACTTGGAGACCAAGAAAATAATGCAAATGTCCTAAGTTTGGCATTTCAAAATTTTGCTTAAGACTGGATTTCACATGGGTTATAAGTTTAGGGTTACTACTAGTAACGATAAGATCATCAACATAAAGAACAAGTATGATGAGATGATTTCCTACTTTCTTGGTGTAGACATTGGGGTTAGAATTACATCTAGAAAAACCAGTGTCAAGGAGAAAGCTATCCATTTTGGCATACCAAGCTCTAGGAGCTTGCTTAAGGCCATATACGGATTTCTTAAGGAGACAAACAAGGCTAGAGTTATTCTAAACATATCCAGGAGGTTGTTCCATGTAAATTTTATCATGTAAATCACCATGTAAGAAGGCATACTTGACATCCATTTGATGGACTTCCCAGTTATGTAAGGTTATAAGGGAAAGAACAAGACGGATGGAGTTCATTTTTGCTACAGGGGCAAAGGTTTCATTGTAGTCAATCCCTTCAACTTGGGAAAAACCTTTGGCAACTAGCCTTGCCTTAATTCTTTCAACACTTCCATCTGATGCATACTTAGCTCTGTAGACCCATTTACATCTGACAAGTTTTTTTCCTTTTGGAAGAAGAACAAGATCCCAAGTATCGTTTGCCATTAAGGAACGATATTCTTCATCCATAGCTGTATCCCAATCAGGATTTCCTGAAGCTTCTGCAAAATTTTCTGGATCATGATTCTCGGAAACTTGAGCCAAAAGAGAAGAGGCTCACTGAAACTGAGAACGTGTTCGACGTTGATCTCTAGGATCACCGGTAAGATCACCAGCTGCTTCACATGTTGAACGGACCCATCGAGGAAGTATTGGTGCTGGTGCAATTGGAGGAACATGAGCAGGCGGAGGTGGATTTTCATCCTCACTGTCATAATCAGAAACTGGAGTTGGAAACCTGTCAAGGAAGTTGGAAGAAGAAGAAGAAGAAGGCACAATCACCGAATCAGGCTCGCAGGCCAAAGATGGCACACCCACCAAGTTAGGCTTGCAGGCTAAGAAATTTTCATCAAATTTAACATCTCTTCTAATGATTATATCATGAGAATGTGGCTGAAGAATTCTATAACCTTTTACATCTTCAGAATATCCAACAAATATGCACTTTTCACTTTTAGGCTGCAATGCTTTTTGTTTTTCATTCGGAATGTGAGCCCATGCTTCACAACCAAACACACGAAAGTGACTTACATCTGGTTTAATTTTACTCCATGCTTCTTCCAGTGTTATACCTTGTAAAACTTTAGTGGGTGTGCGATTAACTATGTAATTTGCACAATTTATGGCCTCAGCCCAATATTGAAGACTTAGTCCTTTAGATTGGATCATACAATTAGCCATTTCTTTTAAAGTGTGGTTCTTCCATTCAGCTACACCATTTTGTTGTGGTGTATATGGAACAATGTGTTGTTGTTGGATTCCTTGTTCAATGCAAAAAATAGTGAACTTGTTGTTAACATATTATCCTCCATTGTCAGATCTTAACTTAATAATTTGATGACCAGATTGTTTTTCAACAAGGGCTTTGTAGGCCAAGAATGTGTTAAATACTTCGCTCTTAAGTTTTAGGAAGTAAACCCAAGTGCGTCTGGAGTAGTCATCAATGAAAGTTAAGAAATATTTGAAACTAAAAAATGAAGTAGATGGAAGAGGGCCACACAAGTCCCTATGCACAAGCTCCAAGGGAACCGAGGCGTGCCAAGAGGTACGTTTGTCAAAACTGTCCCGATGATGTTTTCTAAATACACAACCGGAACAAACACCATCCTTGCAAGATTCCAGTGGAAGACCAGTCACCATATTGTCTTTACATAGTTGTTGCAATGAGTGATAATTTAAGTGACCAAATTGCTCATGCCAAAGTTTGCTCAAGTTATCACTATGAGCAACAAAAACTGGAGGAAAAGGTGATGACCCAAAGTTGTTAAATTTGTACAACCTGGTAATATCATCAATAGTTCTAGAAGCAAGGACATTTTGAGGATTTTTAAAATCATTGATTACAACTTAGTGAGGTGTAAACGTCACAGTTTTACCTTCACCTGAATGAGTAATTTGATAGACTGATAACAAATTGTAGGAAATTTTTGAAACACATAGTACATCACTGAAATGACCATTTTCTACTAGAACTGTTCCAGATCCTACAACACTTAGAGATCTATCATCACCAACAAATATTTGTTTGGTGTTACATTCATGCATAGTAGAAAACATGGCTTTATCCTTAGCCATATGATAAGATGCTCTAGAATCAATGAGCCATTCAATTGAAGTAGAAGAAGAAGATGTAGTATAAGAGTAACCAGAAGCACAAAGTGCATGTCCATGAGAGTTAGATTTTGAAGACGAATCTAGGCCGATGTGGTGTTTATTCATTATTACTTCTAAGGCTGCAATCTTTTTAAAACACTTAGATTCATCATGATTATCTTTCCCACAAAAATTGCAATGACGCCCAGTCTTCTTTCCTTTTTGCTTGGATCCTTTGTCATTTTTTAAAGAAGGAGCTGACTGAGAGGGTTTGGGATCCTTGTTGTTTGGCTTATTATTGCGAAAATTCGATTTCTTGGGAGGCTTGGACTTTTCTTTCTGTTGGGACAATAGGGCTTTCCTAGATGTATCTGCATTGTTAATTATTCCAAGATGAATGAGCTTATCTTGCTCTCTAATTAAGAAATCACAAAAGGATTCAAGACTAGGCTCTTAATAGCTAGCTGCGGTCAATGATTCTTTCATGGAGTAGAATGTAGATACAAAAACAGAATATGCAGGTCCAAGTTTGGAAAAAATATGATAAATACATTGTTTGTCTTATTTCTTAATCTTGCATTCTGCACATACGAGTCTAAGAGTTTTATACTTAGATAAATAGTCTTGAATGCATGAAAAATCGTCTGGATTCAAGGAAATCAACTCATTCTCGAGTTGATGACCCCGAATTTCATTGTGTTTACCAAACATAGATTCCAACTTTTCCCAAGCTTTATCAGGTTCATCAATTTCAAATATGTGGAATCGCAAATCAATAGAGATTAACATCCCAATCAATCCACGAGCTTCATCACATCTATTTGCCCATTTAATTTTCTTATCATCATCAGTGGGTTATGTTTCTTTCTCTGAGGTTATCTTGAAAAGTCCCCTACTTCGTAGAACATCTTCCATACGAGATTTCCAGGAGAAATAGTTAGAACTTGTAAGTATAATATCACAAAGGGCGGCCATACTGTAAACTAATGGGTGAAAGAATAGAAACTAACTATATGGATGTAAAGAGCTCGAAAAAAATGCGGTTTTAAAAAAACTGCACTGAAAACTAATTCTGGATGATGAAGATATACTTGATCAAAGAAAATGTTGAAGATGTCTCCACCAGTGACGTGACAGATATTAATTTGACCAACTAAAAAAAGAAATCCCCTTTTTCTAAGATCAACCTTTGACAATCACTTTTACAATAAAGTTGCTTTGAAGTGAATCACTTTTGTAGAATAAGTGATGTTCACTTTTACAATAAAGTTGCTTTGAAGTGAATCACTTTTGTAGAATAAGTGATGTTCACTTTTACAATAATGTGACTTTTAAATAGCACGGTAATAAATTAAAGACTTAAGTGACTCAATTTCTATTTTATTTTATTTATGTGAGATACACTTTTACAATAAAGTAACTTGATAATAGAAATTGCATACACTAAAAAGTAGCTTGATAAGACTTGAACTCAAGACTTATCAAGGAGTAAAACAACTTTGGACCAAGTGAGCTAAGTTTAAAAGGTATGTAAAAGTATGGAAAGAGAAAGGGTTTTTTTTTTTACTCTTCTCTCTTGTTCTTCGTGCTTGCTTTCTTTTTCTGCAAATCACACAAAAATGAAAAACAAAAACAAAAAATATTTTTCCACACAATGGGGTTAGATCTTAGCTAGCTTATCTGTAAAGTCTACGTTTTCAAGTTTTCTCGCTGTTTTTGATTTACCGTGATCGTACAAGGTGTATGACAAAGAGCATACGTAGCCGAGAAGACAAGAAAAAAACTTTCCCTCACTATTTTTGATTCACTGCAATCACGCAAGGTGCACTGTAAAGAGCATACACAGTCAGGGAAGGAAATATTCTGAGACAAAAACAAAAAGAATCTAATAATAAGACTAATAAAATATGAGAGATTTAAAAAAAATAAAACAAATCCGTCACTGTAACATTATACCTTCAGATTTTCCGAAATGGGTGTTTCTGGAACAAACAGAAACGGTTCTCAGTGAAATGAAAACTATTTCCCAATAAAAACGGTGCTCTGGATGCAATGGAATAGCTCTTATAGGCCAAAAATGTATAGAAAATATAGAACCAGAAACCCTTTCAAAGTTTCGACAACATCGGTTCCAGATCTTGATCAAAACTGAAAGCAGCTCTTCATAAAAGATCTGATACCATGTTCGGGTACACAGGGTACTCCCAAAAGACCGAACACCTTGAGCAACCGCTTCACACAAATAGATCATAGATCAACACATCGATGTTTGTCATGTGTTTAAAACCCTTGAGAGGGAAACAATCCACGACCCTAGCCAAATAGCTACTTGGAGCAATTTATTATGCAAATGAAAGAACGTTACATGAGCTTCTCATAATCGATCAACTAGCCAAGGACCCTCTATTCTCTTTAAATAGAGATCATAGAACAATCGGGTGTTAAGCCATGGATCAATAGTAGGTACGATGTAAGAAAAGTTGAACTGTTGGATCACTCTATGTCTAGAACATATCGTGACCGTCGGATTATAATATTTACAAATGCATACTAATGCATATTAAAGAAACACACTTTTACCTAACGGATATATTACACAAATTGATCTTAACTAACTCCTAAGTGTCTAAATATCCTAACAAGCCTTGCTTTGATGGGGCTTGATAAGGGCCATAAACATTGGAAATTATACCTCTAACAGTAGTTCCTATCACATGCAATTCAATTGACACAATATGTTTATAAGCCAAAAAATATTACATACTTACTTATAGAGGGCTCCGCTAGATTGCTAGTCCTCTTGCTTCTCGACTTGCATAAATGACCAGCATTCCATGTTGATGTAATTGTAACTTTGGAATGTATTCATCCGTATTTCTTATGTATTGTAACCTGATGTTTATTCTAGGATGTAATTGAGTCATGTCATACCCCGATGTTTATTCCAGGAAGTTTCTATAATGATAAATTCATGTCAAGTCATTGTGGGTAACCCTCCTATTGGTCAAGGGTTAAAGTCCCCATAATTGTGGGGCCCTTGTGTTATTAGACTATCCTAGTGAGTTCGACCCTAGGTGAGTCATTGTAAGTCGGAGCAATAGTCCCCACCATTGTGTTACACTCCTATTGGTCGAAGGAGGCAAAGTCCCCACAAGTGGTGGGGCACTAGGGTTATTATACACTCTTAGAGATGTCGACTCTAGTAAGTAATTGTTAAGTGAGACCGACATGTTGGAGTGCACTTCAAGTGAACAAAAGAATATAAATAGAGAGTGAGCCTCTCTATTGATCTCACTTGCAACAAACACACTCACTCACTAGGGCGCATGAGTGAGAAAGGAGAAGCTCTCTCAGTGAGAGAGAGAGAGACTGCTGCCGTCGGGAGATCATCTTACTGTTTTTCAGTTTTACCAATTTGTGCTGATTCTATCTCTGAGGAAGTTGCGGGGTTTTCTTCATTTATGGTTTCCTTGATGAAAAACACTGTGTTCATTGACTCTTGTGTTGTGCTTATGTTTTATTGCTGTGCATGTTATTCTCTCAATAAAGATCCTAACATAGTGCTAGCTTGAATGTTGAAAAACTAACATGGTATCAGAGCTAACCTGAGAAGAAGACATTGTGCAGCTATAGAAGCTAGGGATTCTTAATTTTTGGTTCTCTCTCCACAATCCATCAGCAAAAGTATGCCAGGGTGACTCTCCATTGAAGGGCACATCTTTCTGTCGAAGTGGAATTCGATTCCAAGCATTTTCAGTTTTCGATGCGAAAATTAGGGATTTCTACAAAAGAGAAAATTGTGAGTGAGCCCAGAATAGGATTTTTCTCCTTATCAAAACAAAAATTTAGAGACCTGGATCAAGAAATTTGGTTGGGTGAAACTCCGGGAAAGTCAAACCCTAGTTTGACCCCGAGCTAGAAAAACCCTAAATACTAAAACTGCTAGGTTTTGGTACATTCGATATATCTTGATATTGGAGAAGGATCAGGAGCTAAAAATTGTATGGGCCATAGATACAATCATGGTGAACACTGTGTCCAACATTCAGCCTCAGATTCACTATATTCTGGGAGATATGATCCCTCTAAGTTAGGGTTCAAACCTCTTCCAGAATTCATTCCTAAATAGGACATCTGGAGAAAATTGCAATATCATAGGATACCGAGGTGCAAATGGAATTAATAAAGATGTTCCAGAAAGGGCACGGACTTTACTTTCTATAGTCCAAAGATCAGACTCAGAAGATGAACTAGTGACATGTGGCATTCTATACAACTTCGCTATTCTGAACAGTCCTGTAACAGGTCACCTTGGGAAAAGGATTGTAAATCCCAAATGGTGAAACCAATTATGATGAAACCTATGTTGTTGGATTAGGGATATGCGCAGTTACCTCAGTGCAAAATTTCAGACATAGAGGAGCAGTAATTTCAGTGATATCACAGAAACAGTAATAGACATTTCTGCAGAAGAAATTGGAAATCTAGGGCTTCCTGTTCCGGGAGCTTTCCTCCACTGTTTTCAGAAAATGAGTACATTGGATAGCTCCATTTGAAGATATATATCTATTTATCCAATCAGACCTAAAATATTTCAATTTTTTAAAACTAGGGTTTCTGTGACAAACCCTAGATCAGCTCTGGAACTAGGACGGACACCTCAAAATGGTAAGATCTAATCTTTTGCTATTTCCATTTGAGGTTCTCATTTCAAAGTGATCTATCACATCAGCTTGATGATAAGATTGGTTAAGTTGAAAACTTCTGAGCATGAAAGTATATGATCCCCCTAAAGAAATGAATTGGACACCTACATGAGTAAAGAGGTTCCAGTTCTAGAGGGAGATGAGTTTAGAAGCCTTACACAAGAAGAACTTGGTCAAGGCCAAGAAGATCATTGCTGATTTAGTCACGAATCAACTTGTACTACAAGTGTCTTCCCTAAAGACACCAAATATGTTTGATTCATTGACTAAGATATTTTAAGGGAATAACATACATTAGAAGATGACCTTGAGAAACCAGTTGAAGAATGTGAAGATCCAGAATGTAGAGACCATGCGACTAAGGGTCTCTCAAATCAAAGAACAACTTGAAGCGGTAAAATAAGAAGTGAAGAATGCAGAAGTGGTGATGGCCACCTTAAATGGCCCCCAAAGATCATGGGATTCATTCATACAAGGAATGTGTGCTAGAAGGAAGTGATTACTTTCAGCAAACTTTGGGAAGAAGAAGGAGCTCTACCCATAAGAAGAGAAGAGAAGATGGGAGCAATTGAAGATCAAGCTCTCACCATCCAAAGAAGATCTCTCAATCGATGAGGAATATGAAGATCTCAACTCTTGAAGAAATTCTTATCCACCCTAGCATTTGGATAAGAAACAATGCTATTATGAATGAAGAAGACGATGAAGCTAAAGGCTCAAGAAGGAGTCTACCCACGAAACAAATAAAGATAAGTATTCAATTGCCATTTCATGATATTGTTTTGTTATGCATCTGTTTATATTCAGTTGATGTATTATGCATGATAGGATGTTTGCATCAACGACAGTATACTAATAATATGCATGTGATGGGTAAGTAGCTCATGGTGCTATACAACTCTCCATTTCTACTTATCTAGAATGAAACCTCTTTGCTGACATATTGGATTAGTGCACAATCTCAATGTTGTCCTGGTGGAGATAGAAGGCATCTAGAAAAGTTTCGAGAGATATGGATGAATGTTGTATTGGCTAAAGTAGTTGCATGATCATATATTTATGCATAAGAATTTTCCAGTATGAATATTCCTTATAAAATGTTTCTAACCATACAAATGCATTTGACTTGTAGGAAAGATCGCATACATAATTGCCTACAAGCAAAGAAGGATGAGACTTGTTCTGAAGAACAAGTGACAACAGTTGAAAATGAAGAATAATATGACTAATATGACTAATATAGTGACATCATTGATACAGAACCTTCCAGCCATGAAGAAGTAACCAAGAAGAAATGGAAGACCAGTTCAAGAAGAATGATGTCTAGGATGCAGTATCAATACGTGAAGGGAAGTTCGTAGCTCCATCATGCAGTAGATGGAAACATTGTGGGATACAAGGAAAGATTCGTAGGACGAGGCTTCTCACGAAAAGTAGTCATAGAATACGAAGAGACATTTGTAGCCACTAGAAGTGAAGTCACATGACATGCATAATCATGTGTGCAAATGAAAGAAGGCCTTGTACGAGTTCAGAAGACACCCATGGGATAACACATACATGATGAGCTTGATGAATATCTTAACCTTTGCTACAAGGTTGATAAAGGATGACAAGCTCATAGATGGATGTGAGAAGAACTTTTGAAAAAGTTCAAAATAGAGGATCTTGGTATCCAATGATCTTAGATGGATACTACTTGTCACTCTAGTACAGAATGTTTGAGTGCATAGAGTACGGAAGATAGAGGGAGTATGGTGCTCTGCTTCAGAGGGAGTGACTGCAGAATATCCTGAGGTTCGACATGGTATGACATGATGGATAGATTACTGATGACTCTAGGCTTTACTGAGAGTAAAGCGGATTCCAACCTTTTCTTAAATGTTGAAGATGGAAGACTAGTGATGCTCTTGTTATGTGTTGATGCACTATTGTTCTAGGCATGGAGGTGTAGACAAGGGAAGTATGTAGTAGAGATCCTGAATAGGTTTAGGATGATGGACTGCATGACCACACCTATGACATCGAACCTGAAGCTATTGAGTGATGCTTCATCAGAGTCAGTTGATGCTACGATGTATTGTTAGATGATTGGGTCATTGATGTACCCGATGAACATGAGACCAGACATTTGCTTTGCTGTGAACACCTTGAGCCAGTTCTTGACAGATTCGAGAAATGTTCACTTGATTGCTGTAAAGCATATTCTGAGGTACCTGAGGGGTACAGTTGATTATGGGCTCAAGTACAATGTGAATTAGAAGATTAACCTGGAGGGTTATGTTGATTCAGATTAGGAAGGCAATGCCATTGATAGGAAGAGCACTTTAGGATGTTGCTTCAGTATGGGATCAGGTGTGATCTCATGGTTTAGCAGGAAGCAATCCTATGTGGCACTAAGTACAACTGAAGTAGAGTATGTCACAGCTTGTTCAACTAGTTGTGAGGCAGTATGGCTGAGGAAGCTAGTGTCTGATTTATTTGATCTCCAAATGGATGTTACTTGTATACATTGTGAGAACCAGAGTTGCGTGAAGTTGTCCGAGAATCTAGTGATCCATGACAAGTCGAAGCATATTGAGATCAAGTATCAATATATCAGGGATATGGTGTAGAGGGGAGTAGTGAATCTCTAGTATGTTGTGACGAAGGAACAAATAGCTGATGTGTTGATGAAGTCATTAGCCAGAGTGAAGTTCGAGTACTTCAGGGAGAAGCTTGGTGTTCTCCAGATCAAGGTTTCCTCCAAGGAAAAGTGCTGAGATCCATAGCCATTCTGACGAGTAGGTCAGATATAAGGGCTAAGCCATTCTATCATGGTGAGAGGATTTGGCTCCTTCCATGTTAGATATGAGTGCTTATTTAAATTCTGGGAATGAAGGTACTTGGTCAGTTACCAGGAACACTCAGTCCAGGACCAAGAGAGCCATTCTGATGAGTAGGTCAGATGTAAGGGTTGAACCATTTTGTCATGGATAAAGGATTAGGTTCCTCCCATGTCAGATGTGAGTGTTGGCCATTCTGTCAAGTAGGACATATGTAAGGGCAACTGCCACTCTCCGGGAGAGTGGAGGCACCTGGTTCGTTACCAGGTAGCTCAGTCTGGGACTAGGGGCCTTTCTGACGAGGGTGGAGGATTTGGTTCCTTCCAGGTCAGATGTGAGTGCATGCCATTCCATCATGGTGAGAGGATTAAGTTCCTTCCATGGCTGATGTAAGTGCAGGCCGTTTCGTCATGGTGAGAGGATTAAGTTCCTTCCATGGCCGATGTAAGTGCGGGCCGTTCCGTCATGGTGAGAGGATTCAGTTCCTTCCATGCCAGATGTAAGGGCAGGCCATTCTATCATGGTGGGAGGATTCAGTTCCTTCTGTTATAACTAGATCTTGTTCTTAGTTTATATGTTCTTTTTGTCCTAATTTTCAACCGTTGGTTTAAAATTATTTTATATTTTATGTTGATTTTAAGAATTTTTGACAATCAATAATTTTGGTTGGATTTAATGCTTTTAATGGTTGAATCATTTCATTATTTTAGTTTTAAGGTTTGTTTTTTGGGCTTATTAGTTAATATGTACATATTTAAGCTTTCAAAAACTTATAATAAAAGTTTATTCCAAGTTTTGATTTATAATCTAACTCTCATTTTTTAGTCCTTTGTCAAATATTTTCATGAGGAGATTCCTGTAGCAGCTCTGTTTTTCCTATTTTTGTCATTGTCATTGGGAGTAGATTACGAGGAGATGGAAATGAATTCAGGAAAAAAAAGAGGTTTTTTTCCACAACAGACTCATTCACAAAAACCTCTCTCAGGTTTGCAACATCTATTATCGTTTGAGAGATTAGAATTCATCTTTTTGGCCTATTTTCAGGGTTTGAATTATTTAATAATTTCCTGTTTTAGTCACAAATTTGCAGAACATATTTCGATCAATTGAAGAGGAATTTTGAAAAAAAAAGAGAGGTTTTTGTTCATAACATAAGCATTTAAAAAAACCTCTCTCATTTTTTACACAGGTGTTTAGGATCGAGAGATATAAAGGAATATTTGAGACCCAAATTTCCAGAAATTCGCCAAATTTCCCCAAATCCGATTTGTTATTTTTGGGTTAATTATCTTTAAAGATTTTGAGTTATCATGTAACTAATTGATGTAACTATTTCAAATTTCGACCTAGAAGGTAGTTATGGAACTACTTTACTTTTGTAATGATAAAAGGAAGACAAACATACAGTTTTGAGGGGGGATTTTTCACTCAAGGAGAGGCTTTTGGGAGCTTTGATTTCTCAAGCTAGCACTTATAACTCTTATGTTAGTGGATGACTATTATTGATTATATATAAATTGATAAGCCCTTTTAACTGTCATGCTTTTTCATTTCTGATCTGTTTGATTGCTCAGTCTATAATTTCATTTCTTGTTTAAAGTTTTATTCATGTAAATGCTTGTAGCCTGTGGGTGGAATTAGTAGTTCATGTGTAATGTTTATGGCTTACTGGGATGTGTTTCATCCCCAGTTTATCCAACATGCATGATTTAGTTTTGTATTATCTTGTGGATGTTTATTTCCTCCTTGCTAATGAAGTTTTTAAAATCAAAACCCTAAAAACCTATTTTATTTAATTTTACTTTTGAGATTGTGTTGGCTTGTTCTTCTAGTAGTCTAAGAATAATTTCTGGCACAAACATCTTTGAAGCCATTGCCGGGGATGAAACTGAAGTATATCTTGCCTGGGATATCATTATTCTTCTGATTTTGAGAGGTGAACAAAGTCAGAAAATATTTTAGACTACAAATTTTCACCGGTGATTCCATGATTAAAGATTCCACTGCAAGGAGAATTTTGTTGACAAAAAAATGAAGAAGCCAAATGGAAAGATTGGACATCAGCTTGTTACTTTACTCCATGAGGTTTTGTTCTTATTCATCAATTCTTTCCTATCTTTCCCATTGCATGTCAAAAGAATTATTTTTTGTTTTGTCTATTCCGATGATCATAAACTTTTAAGTACATATCCCACTTTGGAATAAGAAAATCTGCATTCTTCTTGTGTTATTGATGTTGATCCTATTATTTCATTTGAAATACATGTTCAAATACATGTTCAACATGATATACATATACCCATATCTCTTGAAGCTGATTATTCTGGTCATCTTGTAGAGAATAAAGCTGATCTATTACCTTCTACCATCACTGCAGAAACTTGCAAACAGCTTGTTGAACCTCATTTTCAACTCACAGATTTTCAGTCTAGACTTAGACAGAAGATGTTTAGACCTCTTAGGCTTTCATCTCTCTTACATCCTTACCCTTCCTACTTTGTTGAATATCTTCCCCATTTTACTAAAAAAGACCATATTACAACAAAGAAGCATTTAGAATCTTTTCATAATTTCATTGATAATTTTCAAATCATGCATGAGGATGTTGTCATGAGGTTATTTTCGAAATCCTTTGCTGGAGATGTTGGGTTTTGGTTCTGAAATTTAAAAGCTGATTCAATTGGATCGTGGGAAGAGTTACATGATGTCTTTTTGAAGTATTGGGGTAAGAATAAATCTTATGATCAATTTCTTTCCAAATTTTATAGTTTGAGAAGGGAAAATGATGAGCCAATTACTAAATTTAATTGGAGGTTTCAAAGTTTTTATATCAATATGCCTACGAAGATCAGACCTTCAGAAAAACTTGCTATGGTATATTATGTTATGGCTCAACATTAAGATCTTGTCTTTTTCCTGTTAAAAAGAAAATCATCATCTTTAAGACAATTGTTTGAGGATGCAATAGGAGTGGAGGAGAACATCCGAGCTTGCGAAATGATTCAAGATCATGCTCATGTTGAAGATATACAAGCTTATGAACAGGAAGAAGAACATATGTATCATTGATATTTAAGACAGTTTTCTTCATCATTTTTCAGATTTTCATATGAACAAGGATATAAATGATGCTTGTGTTGATTCTTCATATCAATTTGCTAACTTTTTCGATGATAACATACTTTCAGTGGATTATAGTACAATTTTTTTAGTTCCTGCTATGAGATTATCATGTTATGAAGAAGAAGTTGCTGCTCTTCAACCTCTTACTATTGATATAAGAAATAAGTTGCCATTCTTGACTTATGGTCACTTTCATAATTTTATTTGTTCAAGTTTTGATCAAGGGTTTTATTTAAAGGTCGAGAAGCAGTTTGAAAAGTCCTTGGTTTTCATTCTTGATCCATAGTTTTGAAAAGAACAACAATGGAGAGGAAGAGAATGCTTCACTTTATGATGAATATAATGAAGACATTGAAGTTTTAAATCGGAAATTTCATGATCCCGTGGCTTCTTGGATAGAGTTGTATTTTTCAAAGGTTTCTAATGCTCCATATTTTGGCATACTTCCTATTTCCAATCATAAGTATCAGCTGCCTACAAACTCTTTATTGCATTTATCACATCTTTTGTGGGTTTTCTCAAATAGTAGCATGCATGAAATAATGATTCTTAGTCAAATGGTTTCTTGGCTTCACTGGAAGTATGATTACACTTGATTGGGTTGTTTCCTCCGATTAGAAGTAGGAGTAAATAACAGAATAAGCTCGCTATATGAGCATGTAGATTCTTTTCAGTATGCTGGTTTGTAGCAGTATTTTTTTCATTTCAGAGGTATGTGTTCAGAGTTTGACAAAGTTGCAGAGATTTGGTAAATGACTCCATCACCCAATGAATAAGGCACACGGTCTACAGGTTCTTGAAGCCTCACAAGGAGGACTTCATTTCACAGCAAGAGCCAGATGTTATAACTATATCTTGTTCTTAGTTTATATGTTCTTTTTGTCTTGATTTTCAACCGTTGGTTTAAAATGATTTTATATTTTATGTTGATTTTAAGAATTTTTGACAATCAATAATTTTGGTTGGATTTAATGCTTTTAATGGTTGAATCATTTCATTATTTTAGTTTTAAGGTTTGTCTTTTGGGATTATTAGTTAATATGTACATCTTTAAGCTTTTAAAAACTTATAATAAACGTTTATTTCAAGTTTTGATTTATAATCTAACTCTTATTTTTTAGTCCTTTGTCAAATATTTTCATGAGGAGATTCCTGTAGCAGCTCTGTTTTTCCTGTTTTTGTCATTGTCATTGGGAGCAGATTACGAGGAGATGGAAATGAATTCAGGAAAATCAAAAGAGGTTTTTGTCCACAATAGACTCATTCAAAAAATACTCTCTCAGTTTTGCAACAACTATTATCGTTTGAGATATTGGAATTCATCTTTGTGGCCTATTTTCAGGGTTTGAATTATTTAATAATTTCCTGTTTTAGTCACAAATTTTTAGAACATATTCCTATCAATTGAAGAGGAATTTTGAAAAATCAAGAGATATTTTTGTTCATAACATACTCATTTAAAAAAACCTCTCTCAGTTTTTACACAGGTATTTGGGATCGAGAGATATGAAGGCATCTTTGAGACCCAAATTTCTAGAAATTCACCAAATTTCTCCAAATCCGATTTGCTATTTTTGGGTTAATTATCTTTAATTATTTTGAGTTATCATGTAACTAATTGATGTAACTATTTCAAATTTTGACCTAGAAGGTAGTTATGGAACTACGTTACTTTTGTAATGATAAAAGGAAGACAAACATACCGTTTTGATGGGGGATTTTTCACTCAAGGAGAGGCTTTTGGGAGCTTTGATTTCTCAAGCTAGCACTTATAACTCTTATGTAAGTGGATGACTGTTATTGATTATATATAAAATGATAAACCCTTTTATATATCATGTTTTTTTATTTCTGATTTGTTTGATTGCTCAGTCTATAATTTTATTTATTGTTTAATGTTTTATTCATGTAAATGCTTGTAGCCTGTGGGTGGAATTAGTAGTTCATGTGTAATGTTTATGGCTTATTGGGATGTGTTTGATCCCCAGTTTATCCAACATGCATGATTTAGTTCTGTATTAGCTTGTGGATGTTTATTTCCTCCTTGCTGATGAAGTTTTTAAAATCAAAACCCTAAAAACCTATTTTATTTAATTTTACTTTTGAGATTGTGTTGGCTTGTTCTTCTAGTAGTCTAAGAATAATTTCTGGCACACACACCTTCCATGAAAGATGTGAGTGTGGGGCCTTTCTGATGTGATTGTAGTTTACTACATGATCAGATGTGAGTGCTGGGCATGCCTTTCTGATGAGTAGGTTAGATGTAAGTGTTGGGAGTGCCTTTCTGATGAGTAGGTCAGATGTAAGTGCTGGGCAAAGACCTACCTGATGGCTAGGCCTACAACTAGCATGAAAGAAGGCTGGCTCTGTAGAACTTCCTATGACGAGATAGTACACATGATGATGACCAGATGAGATCCAGATCTAGTTATGATGACTTCGAGAGATCCAGATCGAGTGATGATCCAGATCCAGCAGTGATGATCCAGATCGAGTGATGATCCAGTTCTAGATCGAGTATGATCAAGTGAGGATGTTCTAGATCGAGTATGATCCAATGACGATGTTCTAGATAGAGTATGATCCAGTGATGATGATCTAGATCGAGTGATGATTCAGATCCAAATGAAATATTACTTGAAGACAAAGATGACTTGAAGATGACGAGGACTTGACGATGACCCAGATGATACAGAGAAGAAGACTTGTGCTAATAAATTGTGTCGAGAGAATACCTTCCTAGTTAAGAGGGAGTGTTGATGTAATTGTAACTTCAGAATGTATTCATCTGTATTTCTTATGTATTGTAACCCGATGTTTATTCCAGGATGTAATTGAGTCATGTCATACCTCAATGTTTATTATGGGAAGTTTCTATAATGAGAAAGTCATGTCAAGTCATTGTGGGTAACCCTCCTATTGGTCAAGGGTTAAAGTCCCCACAGTTGTGGGGCCCTTATGTTATTAGAATATCCTAGTGAAGTTGACCCTAGGTGAGTCATTGTAAGTAGGGGGAATAGTCCCCACCATTGTGTTACCCTCCTATTGGTCAAAGGAGGAAAAGTCCCCACAAGTGGTGGGGCACTAGGGTTATTAGACACTCCTAGAGATGTCGGATCTAGTAAGTAATTGTTAAGTGAGGCTGACATGTTGGAGTGCACTTCAAGTGAACAAAAGAATATAAATAGAGAGTGAGCCTCTCTATTTATCTCACTTGCAACAAACACACTCACTCATTGGGGCGCATGAGCGAGAAAGGAGAAGCTCTCTCAGTGTGAGAGAGAGAGACTGCTACTGTCGGAAGATCATCTTACTATTTTTTGGTTTTACCATTTTGTGCTGATTCTATCTCTGAGGAAGTTGCGGGGTTTTCTCCATTTATGGTTTCTCCAATGAAAAACACTGTGTTCATTGTCTCTTGTGTTGTGCTTATGTTTTATTGCTGTGTATGTTATTCTCTCAGTAAAGATCCTAACATAATGTTGAAAAACTAACATTTCATTTCCTCTCCAGATCTGTCCTCCAATTGCTTTGAGCTCTCTCTCAACACATTTAGTTTCTTCAATCATCACTGCATTGCAAGTTTTTTTGTCTCAATCTTCCTTTTTAGAATTCTTTTTTTCTTCAGGATATTCAAGCCCCTTATAATCCAAGAAATTATTTTCATTGCAAATATTTTGAAATTACTTGGAATGCCTCCTTAATGGTTGGATGCTGAACCAAAGGCACTATATTTTCCCCAACTTCATTAATCCTTTGTTTGTTACTTTTCCTTCCCCTTCTTTCTCTACTAGTCTTCATGTTTCCTTCACTTTCCTTGAGGAATTCCAAAGCCACACCTAGGGTTTTAGGGGGATTATTTTTAAGAATCACCTCTCTCAGAAGACACACATATTGAGAAGGGATATATTCATTCCAGGTTGGTGCAATCCTTATCTATTTTGTCTAGTTCTATCTCCCTAAGCTCCAGATCCTTAGTCTCTTCAATCTGCATGTCCATATTTTCCTCTTCTACCAAATCCTTTGGGCTTCCAGATACACCTTCCTTGTATTTTCCTACCTCATTCTCCTTGGATTATTCTTCCTTTCCACTATAGCCTGCATGTTTTCCTCATCTTGATTCAATATCTTGTATCTATTCATTATTTGTGGCTTCTTATGGATATTTGGTCTCGATCCTCTCTTGCCATTCCTTTTCTTACTGCTGACTTTTGTGAAACCCTCATCATATTTCTTCATTTTATTCCATTTTTCTAGACCGAGCTTGCTCAAGAGACAATCTTAGAAGAGATTCCCATGTTCTTGACATCTTCTGTATATGAATGGGAAATTTTCATAGTCTAAAGGCTGGATCCACTCCTCATCTTCCCAAGATATAACGTTGATTTCCTTCGAGAGTTCCTATGATAGGTCCATGTACACACATATGCATGCATAGCACGTATATCTCATTGTCTTAGTCTTCTCTGATGTTTTGACAAATAACACTATCATATCCCTAGATCTTCCAAAATATACTCCCACCAATACTTCATTGGTAGGGATGCAGAGTTGGATCCAATTGGAGCCACCATGAGACCCTCTTTATCTGGGTTGAAGTGTTCCTTCCATACTCTCAGAAATAATGCTCAGTGAATTTAAAAAGTATGGTCCTCCATCTATAATCTTGTTTCGATCTTCTAGATTAAAACATATAGTTGTGAAAAAAATCCTTTTACTCCCAATTGCAGATCATAATTCCATTTGGGTTTCCACATCCCATTAATGCACTAGCTTAAAGTTTTTTTGGATGTCCAAATACCTAAAATTTTTCCTATTAGTGTGTGGTCCTTCATATATTGTATGTGCGATATGAGCCCTTGAGACTTGATTTGAAAACATTGTATTACTGCCATTTTTGGCATGCATTGTCTCGGTTTCTTGACCTCTCTTTTGTTCATCAGTTGATCTTTGAGGCTGTTCGATCCTTCTCCTCCCATTTCCAAAGAGGTGTCCATATTTGTGTCTCATTGAGCCCCTTTTCCTTTGTCACGATGGGTAGGGATAGCCCCTTGCCGATTCTCCAATGTTAAACTCCATCCAAGAAAACGAACAACAAAACCCTACAAATGCTAAAGAAATCCTTGAAACCCTACACCCTACTAAGCTCCTCCGTTCTACTACCAAAAAATCCATTTATTTTTATTTTTTATATTCCCGATCATTTTAATTTAAAAATGAAAAATTTACTAAGCTTTGGATACAACATCGTTCTTACCATTTTTACGCCATAGGTGTTTTCTCAATGAAAGAAGTTGTCCCAAAAGATTCCTCGTCTCCATGGCCATTAAAATCCTGATATGTGTCGCTTGGTTATTGGAAAGTTTAATCATTAAAATTTTTGGTTATTGTATCCCGTGATTCATCAAGGACGGAAGAAGGCGACATGGATTTGATCGGTTTGTTTTTTGTGGCACGGTTTATTATATACGTTCATATTCTTTCCGCCAAGTCCATGCTTGTCTTAAACTTGCTCTTTGTTCTTTTTTTTGGTCTGGCTCTACATTTGGCGGATATTAAAGAACTAGAGAGAAAATTTAGGTTATTGCAACAGGTATCAAATTCAAAACTCAGATATACAATAATTTTTTATGGCAATGAAAATATAAAATTGTCAAATTGAGACCTATTAAATTCAGACCTCATTGTTTTTTTCACAACTGTTTTTTTCATGTAGTTTACACATGGTTTTCACATCGATTTGGGATACGCCAACATCAAAATTCAGAAATAATATGTTCGACATTTATTTATTTGAAAATAGGAAACTTCAAAGATCGAAAATGTCGCAAATTACATGTTGCGGAATCCGAAATTGGACCATGGTATTTCTGCAACCGTACCAGTAATTATTGATTTTTAATTTTGTTATGTCACATCATGGTTAAATTTCATGGTTCTTATATCTCGTAATTGGGTAGGGATGCAACATGGAATTTAGGTGCAGAAAATGGTGGAAAGGAGTTTATTGATTAAGTACATGTTTTGAAAACACTCAGGCTTTATTTTGTCTGTTCGTATGTATTTGATCGGTACCATATTTTTTCCCCAGGTGGATTGTGTGTTTTCATGACACTTCTATCTGTTGTTGTGCCTGAATGGATTGATGGACTCAATGGATTGATTTTCAATTACAGATCCTTCTTTCTAGTTGGTGTTTACTGTGTTTTTTCGACAGGTGGCTTCCATGTTTTCACTACACTGCTATATGTTGTCCTAAATGACCGGTGCTGGAAATTATTTTCAATTGAGTATTTCGGACAATTTTGCTGTTCATTTCTCTCAATTTGGAATAGATTTTGTGAATACTTTTCCCTTGCGAAGATTTTTCGATTTTCAATTTATTTGGGTTTATGCTATGTTTTTTCTACAATGCTTTTGTGCATTTAGAATCTCAATTTGGCTTCAATTTGGTCATGGTTTTGTTTGAATGCTGGTTTAGGTGATAAAAGACACTTTGTCTATGTCTGTTCATTCACATTAATGCTTCATCAATGCATTGTTGTTCCATTAATCTAATAAACTTTGTCATTTGTGATAAACATGGGGCCGTGTCTTCAATTTTCCTCATCTAATGACGGTCTACAAGATTTTCTTACAATATTTCATTTTAATATTTATATAAATATATGGAGATAAATTATCCATGGAGTTTGCTGAGTTTTCAAAATCATCCATGTCTTATGTTGATAAATTAAATTAAGAATGTACCTATTAACTAAACTATACAATATTGTGGCATAGTATATCATCCCTCTGGTATTAACTATAACTATTTGAACAATAACTACTATTGGTAAACTATAGTAATTATCTCAATATGGCTTCTTTTGATATAAATTTATGATAAAAATTTATACTTAGGACTAATCAAGACCTAATTGTATTTTATAGTGCGTCAATTATTACATTATCGGGTTATAAATATTAATATAATAACTAATGGATTCGATCCCCAAACATATGATAGCCTATACCAACTCCATCAGAAACCCCAACTTACAGGTTCGGTGGTCATTGAACGAAAATAAGGACGGATAATTTTTATTACGTGGAAGACACAATTATGCAATCAATAACTTAGGGATATAATATTAAAATCGGAAATCGGTTATAAGTAATATCTTAACCATTAAAATATTAACTTTTCTCTTATGCCACAATCTCCGGAAATGTTAGCATTTCCAACTTCCCAATTTCTAAGTAACATTTGTATATAACATTAAAAAAAATGCAAATATTTAAATAATTATTGTATACAACATTAAAAAAACAAAAGAAAATGCACATGTTTAAGTAATATTTGTATATAACATTAAAAAAACATTAACTTTTCTTTTGTGCCACAATCTTCGGAAATCTTATCTTTTCCAGCTTCCCAATTTCTGAGTAATATTTGTATATTGCATTAAAGAAAAAAAACATTAAATATTTAAATAATATTTGTATATAATATTAAAAAACACAAAACAAGGTGCAGAACAACACAACAGGCTGAAAATGTAGAGCCAAACGAAAAATCAAAAACATAAAACATAAATTTCCCAATTCTGAAATATCAGAAATTTACAATAGGAACATGGACTTGTTCGTATTTGAACACGTATAATTTCCGGAATTGGAAATGTCGGTTATTCAAAAACATAAAACATATGATTTATGCAAACGTAAATGTCACAAAATCGGAAAATATGCTTTTCCTTGTTCGCAAAACATAAAAAAATTAAAAATATATTTGAGTTCAAATGTTATTTATTCAAATGTATCTACGGATCGAAAATCAGTAGGTAAGATAAAAATAAATGAGACAAATACTTTTCCGATTTCCACATTCGAAAATTGGAAATCAGATCAATACACTTGCGAGAAAAAATGGTATGAGTTTTTTCATTTTGGATCTTTGATTTGTTTCAACCTGAGTTTAAATTAGGTAAAATTGGGCAATTTCAATTCTAAATGTCGGAAATCCGAAATAGGAACATCGACATGTTTGTATTTGAACACATCGGATTTCTGGATATGTTACAAAATCAGAAATTAGAGTATAGCATGTTCCTTATTGGAAAACATAGGACATACATTTCTGCATTCCAAAATGTCAACAATTGGCAATACGAAAATGGACATGTTCATATTTTGACACATACGATTTCTACTTGATACGTTTATAGCTCAAACAGATTGAAACCATAGTAATTAAATATGTTAATGAATAACACCAACCAAAATAATTAAATATGTTAATGTGAAGAATTTTGTTTTTATATATCCATTTTATACTGGACAAATGATTACGTTACATTCCAATTTTTATTTTTATTTTCATTCTCTATTTCATTTCGCAGGAAAAATTAACCATTACACTATGGAGACTATTGTAATTGAAGATTCTATTTTACTATTGCTACATGGTGCTGTCAACCTTTCTCCGTTGGTACAGGTCTTCGCATTAAACCAAGTGAATTCACTCAACTCATCATCTATTCGGTTCCGAATCTCTATTTCGGACGACCTTCACAAGCATGATCTACTTCTTCCAGTTATATATAGTCACCTTGTAGAAAATGGACAACTAAAACAAGGAACTATAATCAAAATTACCCAATGTTCATGCAACATTGTACATAATATAATGTACGTTCAATTTCCTCTCTCTTTTCCTCTCAATTAGTTTCACACTATTCATGCATTCAATGTCTGTCTCACATTCACGTCTAATATACTTCATCTCAAAGGACTATTGCATTGATTGCACTCGAGGTTGTCAGAGTGGATGCAAAAATTATTGGAGATCCTGCACCTTACCACTTACTTGTAGCTTCTCCTTCTCAAAGTAGTTGTTCTGTTCCATTAAACACTAGCTCAATAAATCAAAATCCCGATTTATATGGATCGACTATCCCATTCACATCACTCTCCTCTTCTACCAAAGTTTGGAACATTCAAGGCCGAGTTACTACCAAAACAAACATACATAAATATGGCAACCAACAAGGATTTGGAAAAGTGTTTGGTTTTGACCTTGTTGATGCTTCACACAATGAAATACATATATCTACATTCAATGAATTGGCACTCTCTTTGTATGACCAAATAGAAACTGGAATAGTGTACATTGTATCAAATGGCATAGTTAAAACATCCAATCCAATTTTCAACCATTTGAAAACCCATAATGATATTTTTCTAGGTTCTACTTCAACCATTCAAGCATGCTTAGATGAATATCCCTTAATACCTTTATGTTGCTTTAAATTTAAAACTATTAAGGAGATTCAAACTATACCAGTAAATTCCATGGTTGACCTTGCTGGACTTGTCATTTCAGTTTCACCTACATCCACGATAAAAAAATGAGAGTGTTGAAATTGTTAAGTGAACCATTGGAATTCGTGACATTTCAGGGTACAATATTGACATAACACTTTGGGGGGAGCATTTCCAAATCCAAGGACCTGAGCTTGCCAACCTTCACAGTTTACCTACTCCTCTAGTAGTAGTGATCAAGGGCGGCTATGTTACAAATTTTAATGGAAAATTTGTTGGCACTATTTTAAAATCTGCTATATTTATAAACCCAAATAGTGAACAAACATCAATTCTCCAAATATGGTTTAACGGTAATGGATTTCGTTCAGCATCTCCGTCTTTGAGTCGCAAATTCAATGCCTCTAATT
The DNA here is from genome assembly GCA_001517045.1 of Pseudotsuga menziesii. Taxonomy (NCBI): domain Eukaryota; kingdom Viridiplantae; phylum Streptophyta; class Pinopsida; order Pinales; family Pinaceae; genus Pseudotsuga; species Pseudotsuga menziesii. Next base: position 42,970 of record LPNX010367282.1, read on the forward strand.
CTGCTCGTCGGAAAGTCATTACCATCAATGAGATACAAACTCTTTAGGCATCTGAAAAAGCTGTTTGGTATTCTCTTGCTGCAACCATCACAAATGTTAACGTGGATGACTTTCATTTCCTTGCATGCCCTCTTTTTGTTGATGGTATACAATGCATGAAAAATATTGTCGACAAACTTGGAGACATTTTTTATTGTGGTAAATGTGATGGGGAGTTTGCTGAATGTGACTACCGATATATCCTAAAGGTTGACTTGGAACATGTAACTGGAAATATTCATGGTGTGATCACTTTTGGTGATGCTGCAAACCAACTCATGGGAATCTCTACAAAATACATCTGTCTTCTCGAAACTAAATCAACATCAATTGCTGAAATAGTCCAAAGAATCTGAAAGAAACCATTACTTCTTACTCTTTCAATAAGAACATAGATGTTTTGTGGAAATGCATGCTAAAATTTGTAATTGCGATGGTTGAAAATACATCATCAACAACTTCACTTGATACATAAATATATAATTTTGTTCAACTTGATACATAGGCATTATCTTTATTTTCTGTAATGAATGTTTTGATGATCTCATGAAAAGACATGCGTCTTTTGTTAACTGAATCAGCATCAATTGTTGAAATTGGACACCTAAAAGTTGTAATTGTCATGGTTGAAAATACCTCATCACAAATTCACCACAAATGAATCATATTTTCAATTCCAGAAATCCTATGTTTTCCAATAATGAACACCCTAAGTTCCAATTTTGCGAAATATGTGCTTGTTGTTATTAATTTCTCAAAATTTAATAACTATGTTTTCCAATAAGGAACCCCTATATCCCAATTTCGGATTCCCCAATTTCTGAAATTAAATTTATATATAAACAATAACTTTTGTCTACTTACCTCTTCATTTACTTGTTTTAGATAATGAACTTAGCCTAAATCTACAAGGATACTACAATTTTTTGCTAATATCTTTTTCATTATCATTCTCTAGTAGTGGTCAGTTAAAAACGGTTGTTTGAAGCTTGTTAGGTCGATATATAGAATCAAACAAAGTTTAGACACCAAATTTTTTAGGTCGATATATAGAATCAAACTAAGTTTAGACACCAAATTTCCGTGAAATTTACAGATAGACCGATGAAAAATAACAGAGAGCAAATTTAAAATAGGCATGAATTTAGCGGAGGAATAACTTAAGCGAAAATTTCGATTTCCAAAATCTAGAAAATAGGAAGTATTGAATATTGGGACTAGGAACATGGACATGTTCGTATTTTCTAGAATCCGAAATGTTAGTTATTGGAAAACATATGACATAGAATTTCTACAATCCTAAATGTTGATACTTGTGGATTCTAGCCGAGATACATATTCAAAACCAAATAAATGATGAGTTCAATAAGTTCACTCGAATAAATGATCCTCATAAGATTTTGTCTGACTCTTTGGATACCCAATATTTTGGATATCAATAATCGAGAAGCAAACAAATTATTTCAACCTCTTGTTTGTATAAAATATTCCTAGATAATTACAATTGAGTTAATATTTTCTTTTCGTCTTTTGATTTATATCCATATACTTTGCAGTTAAGAATTTTACGATTTTGTTGTAGGAATTATGCCAACTCACAATAATGAAGTTTTTCAACCACTGTTTTCACTTTAGCACTATTTTCACTTGACCAAAATTTTTTCTTTTTATTCTAGCTATGTCGACATAACTTGTATGCTCCATCAATTGAGTTTCGAATGGCTGTAGATGCTTAGCAGAATTCTGTGTTGTGCTGTGAAGCTCTACTTCATCCGTTTTGAATGAGTCTATACTCAACCCAATATTTTGTTTGCCTTAAAGATTGCCTATTTCCTATTTCCAATTTCTGATTATCGAATATGGGAAACTAGAAACCAGAGAAAATATCAGAAACCAAACACTCATACACTCATGTTTCGGTTGAAATAATTTGTTGGCTTCCTGATTTTCGATACACGATAGTTTGAGACAATTACAATTGATGTCAAGTAAATTACATTGTGGTTCGTTTGGTTATGATTTATTTATTCTTGGTTACCTACATGCAATGAGTTAATATTTGCTTTTTTTCTTTTGCTTTATACTAATAAAAATTGCAGTTAACAATTTTATGATTTTGTTGTAGGCATTATGCCAACTCATGACAAAGAAAAAGCCAATGCATGAAGAATAATTGTATATGCAGAGAATAGAGATAAAAAAACAAAATACAACATCTTATTTACAGAGTTGCACGACTACCTATGGATATGTCTTGTCCAGTTTCTCTTCTCAAACCTTTCAACAGACCTTTGCTTCGACCATCTATGGTAAATCCATCAAGACTTTCCTTGATGATGCACATCAATGATTTCATAAAACAATGGACCAACTGCATGATATGCATGTTTGCTCAATTTGCAAATAATGTTATCCTGGTATTGTAACGAAAAAAATCCATGATGCATATACTTGTTCTCATTGTATTCATGAAAAAAATGCCATCGCTTTTCATTCGAAAAAAATATGGATCTAGGCATCCAATCACCTATACTCGCAACACTTACACAGGTTGAAGAAATGATTATTAGTCGTGCTAACCCAGTTTTACAAGTTACACATGCTCATGATGGTCAATGTAAATATTCTGGACATACTATTTTCTTCCCCCAGGACATTTCCAATATTGCCAAATCCCTACCCCATTTAATATCAAAACTTGACATCCTTTTTGTTTGGAAATGCAACTCTATAAACAATCCATATGAATTGTTTGTTAGTCTTACACATGTTCTTGCTTCCCTTGAATACAAAATGGCAAATGACCCATACTACAAGGATGTACAAGTCAACTTAGTTGCATTATCTTCACTACCTCTTGTCTCAACAAAAAATTCACCTTGGATTCCGCAGGTCAATAGCAATGATATATTATCTCATCAGCAAATCTTGTCCTCTACAGTTGAACCGCCAAATTCATTTCAATCCTATGAAATGGAATCCTCCTCATTTATTTCAACACAACCTAATGCCAGAACCGAAGTTGAAGAAATTAGACAGTTGTTACATATACCAAACACTCCACTAGCACCTTCAATTGATTGGCTTCCTATAGGCATTTCACCTATCAATGAGTACAACACAGAAGGACTTCTTTCCATGGATTTTCCAACTTTGTTCCCCACAGGTGCAAAATTCTTAAACAACCACACATTCTTGAGGTTGATATGCATGAATATGCACTTCACCTAATTCACTATCATGACAACATATTTGGGCAACATCCTTGATTCTGCTACTACATATACAATGTAATTATGCATCATCGGAGTAATGCTACTGCCTCTGTTTTTGTCAAAACTAATCTTGAAGATACACTACCTCCGACAATACTTGAACTTGTTAACCAATTGCAAGACATGCCTAATAAAAAAATTGGTGAGTGGGTCGCAACGTTTGGATCTTCATTACATGGAACACGTTCATATTGGAACAAAAGTAGAGCTAAACTAACTAATATGACCAATCAACAAGGTACACCAACTTTCTTCTTTACCTTTAGTGCAGTTGATACAAAATGGCCAGATTTGCATGCTCTGATGCATGCTGCACATTCTACTGGTTTAGCTCAAGAATACCAATGAAAAGTTCACAAAATCATATCAAATCCACATATTACATCAAAATACCCGCACAATAGATTCAAGAGATTCCTTCAAGAGGTGCTCAAAAAAGGTTTTCATATAATGGATTCTTGGTGCAGGTATTTTTACCATCTCTTCATTCTTATTTTTCTCTTCGAATTTTTCAGTTTATACATTTTGATTTCTAATATATTCATTTTCCTTCGATGTAGGTATGAATGGAAACATAGAGGATCAACACACATTCATTGTTTTATTTGGTTGGTAGATTCACCAAATATGGACACTTTAGATTGGGAAGATATTGTTACAGTTGAAGCTGCAATTTTTTTTTGACACATATGTTACAGCTTGGAATCCTTGTGATATGCACTTGTCAACATCTGGGTTGCACCATTCTACAGAAAATGATCCATGCAGTCTTGTATCACCATCCATATTTACATCAAACTACTTAGTTGACTATGAAGAACTTGTATATTTTGTTCAAAGACACACTAGATGCTCATAATCAACTTGCCTTCGTAAAAAAGGAACATTAGTGAAATGTCGCTATGGTTTTCCATATGAGCTGCAAACTGCTTATTCATTATTCATTGATGCAAATGGACGTAAAACATACGATCCCGCAAGAAATGATTCTCTTCTCAATATTCACAACCCTATCATGATTTCAATATGGAGAGCTAATGTTGATTTCCAACCTATTCTTTGTAAACATGCTGTCCTCAAATACATCTCAAAGTATGCATCAAAATCAGAGCCAAAATCAGAAATCTACCATGTAATTCTCTCTCTCCTTGCACATGCAACACCAAGTGATGGTCCCATTCTTCAGCAAATCAAACAATTGCTTTCCCAAACATTTGCAGAATGAGACATTAGTGCACAAGAGACATGTCACATGCTACAAAAACTCCCACTTGTTCTTTGTAGCCGTCACTTATTTTCACTCAATGCGAGTCAAAGTGTCTTTTGACGTGTTTGTAATGGCACTAATAACATCCCTCCATCTCCTCCCTTTATATTTGCATACATGCAAAGACCACTATCTCTTGAACATCTAACCCTACTTGAAGTTGCTCATTCTTTATCTTTCTCTGCTAATAGGAAAAAAAAATCCATGGAAACAAAACTTGCATGACAAAATTGTTAGAGTCTATCCACAATTCCTTTCCATTCCTGTCTTTGACGCTTCATCTTTTGAACCGTTTTGTTGGAGCAAACTTATTCTATACAAAGATTTTCGTTCCATCCCTTAGGATATTGGAACAAAAAATTTTGAAATTATTTCTCATTGGAAACAAATTAAAGGCACATATACTATCTGGCATGTTGAACGTGCACAAGAAGAACCATGTACAACTTTTTTCAATGATTCAAACTCCGATGCTATTAAATTTCCCTTGTCTAATAACATTGATGACTGGGAACTTCTCTCTCAAATGAGACCAGGAAACAACATTCAAATTGATGATCTTGAAATGCTTGGACATCATGATTTTGACAAACTTCACGATTGGACACATAACAATATAACCAACGACTTGCATCCTACAACAACATCATTTATTGACCTCAATTGCTTGTCCACGCAACTACATGAAGACAACCTATCGTTGTACAATTCATCTGATTCCTTGTCTCCCACACAACACATGGAATTTGATGTTGTCATTTATCATTTTAGAAACACTACATCTGCTCCATCACTGAAAATGGTGATTCAAGGTACTGCAGGAATTGGGAAATATTACCTGATATATTGCTTAAAATTTGCACTACAATCTCCATGTGAACAAAGTGGCTGTGTACCTCTTCTCCTTGCTCCAATTGGTGTTGCTACTTTTAATATACATGCATCTACAATACATTCTTCTCTTTGAATACAAATTGGTGAAATGAAACCGCTTATAGGCCAATCCCTTTCAAAAATTCAAGAAGAACTCCGACATATTCGCTATATTCTTACAGATGAAATGAGCTTTATCGGACCAAAAATGTTGACTCATATTGATGCATGATTACGTCAGGATTTCCCCTCAAATTGTACAATTCCATTTGGTGGTTGTTCCATAATCCTTGTTGGTGACTTTGGACAATTGCCTCTTGTAAAGGAGATCCTGATGTATGCAGGCTCATCCGTTGGAACAACTTTGTGGCATACATTTGATACTTTTATCACACTAGAAACAATTTTTCGACAACAAGGAAATAGCCCTTCTCAAACTGCCTTTTGGGAACTCTTGCTAAACCTACGAAATGGAACACCAACCGTTGAAGACTGGGCACTCCTAATGACAAGAATAATCTCTTGTCTTTCAGATGTGGAAAAATTCTCTTTTCAACTATCTATCTACTTATATCCCACCAATATCTCTGTTGCATTGCACAATAAACACATGATGAAACAACTTAATATGCCAATTGCACATTGCTTCATAGAACAAAGGAACAAACATGGCCTGGGATCCATTGATGATGAACAATTTCCATTAAAGGTCCTTCTTACTATTGGTCAACAAGTCATGTTAACTTCTAATTTATGGGTTCAAGCAGGACTTGTTAACGGCTCACTTGGAAAAGTCATTGACATTGTCTACAAGTCCAATTAACAACCTCCTAGCTTACCATCTTTTGTTGTTGTCGAATTCCTCTATTACAAAGGAACCTTATGGGTTGTTTTAAATCCTACCTATGTTCTAGTATCTCCTATAACAAGGGGATCCTGTAGGAAACTACCACTTCATATGGCACGGGGTTTAACAATTCATAAATCCCAAGGTATGACCCTACAAAATTTTACAATAGATATTGTAAACACTGATATACAAGGACTCACATTCACTGCAATATCAAGAGTTACATCTCTTTCAGGCCTTCGTATTTCTCTAGCTTTCTCTTTTTCGAGATACTCTCGAATGCAAGACAATCCATTTGTCTAACGTAGGAAACAAGAGGAAAGCTTAATTGCTTCAAAGTCTTTAACAACAAATAATGGTTGAACTTTCTCATTATTTTCTCTACAAATGTATTGTTTTTTTTACCACTTGTTAATCTAAAAAATCATTGTAGCTGTGTTGACCTAACTTGTATACTCCATTAAATGCACTTCGGATAGTTGCAAATGCATAGCACATTTCTCTACTACACTATGAAGCTCTACTTCATACATATACAGTTCAGGTGGATTCCGATATTTTCAATTTCCGATTATTGGTTATTGCAAACTGGAAATTCCAGTTTTTGTTAAGGTTATTTGGGGTATCCCCTGTTTCCGATTTCCGATATTTCTAATATCGGAAACCGGATACTCAATTTTTTGTTGAAATTATTTGTTGACTTTCACGTTTTCGATTTTCAACATTTCGCATATCGGAAATTCATAATTCACCAAATTATTTCAACAAAAATGTTAATATGAGGTTTCTGATATCTGAACTATCGAAAATCGCAAATCTAGAATACCCCAAATCCGTTTCAATCTGTTTTTATCCATCTCTTTTTATTTCTAACTTCACTTTTTTATTGCTTTTTATTTTAGTTTGTTTTTATCAATTGATTTATATTATATCAATTATTATGTTTTATATCGATGGATAAAAACACAAATCGATATAAGGAATCAATTGATATAAAACAATAAGAAATCATATAATGTGTTCTACAAAAATAATAAAACTGTAACTTTCTTCAAAATTTACAGGAAATATGACAGTTATTATATATGATGAAAATAATTAACGTATAACAATTTTAGATCAACTCTTTTTCCTTAAATGAACTTTAAATAAACAATAACTTTTTATTTTCAAATTTCGATTTTTCAATTTCCAAAACACAAAATCGAAAATTGCATGTCAAATTTTACTTATGGGTATTTGTCTTATTTGTGATTTCTCATTTCCAATATTTCCAACATCAAAAACATGAGACTCAAGTTATTGTTCAAATGATTTTTAAATTTTCCATTTGCAAAACATGATAGCCACTTTCCGATTTTCAAACAAAGATAAGTCAGAAAGGTTTAGTTTCGAAAGCACAGTTCTTTTCTGCATTTGCGATTTCCAATTTCTGATATCTCGGATATCGAACAAATTAGACACAATTTTATTGCTCAAATGATTTGAAATGGTAACATTCTAGTTATTTCTATGTCAAATTTTGTAAGCGAAAATATTTGCAAAATATTTACAAAATGTTTAATTTTTCAGTAACATGTTTACAAAGTGTTTATGTTGTAATTTTTAAAATCAAAGCATATTTTTTTGAAAAAAATCTAAAAACCGATATCGAAAAACACAAAAGTCAAATTTCTCTTAGGTTATTTCCCTTATTTGTGATTTCCTATTCCTAATATTTCGGATATCGGAGAATGGAAACTTAATTTTTTTTCTCAAATGATTTGAAATCTTAACATTAGACTTATTTCTATGTCAAATGTTGTAAACGAAAATGTTTACAAAATATTTATAAAATGTTTCATTCTTCAGAAGCATATTTTTCATAAAAACATATAGATATATAATAAAAACAAATACCTGGCAGGACCATGATAAGACATCTCTCCTGAATATACCTGCACTAATTCGTTATGTAGAAATCTCAAAATCGTGAGGAGTAATGAATTTGAAATCCAATGTGCATAACGATGGGACTTCTCTTTAATGCCATCATAATGCCACCCATTTTTGCTATAAAGTCATGATATTGATCGTAGAAGTGACTCTTACCCTCACTTCTTGTCATCCTTAAATTATCTCATAGTGTATCAACTCCACATTTGTCACCTAATAGATGCCTTCTTATAATGGTATAAATTTTTCATTGTTTCTTAATGATTAAATATATCAAAAATATTGGTTAATCACTAAATTATCGTAAATATCACATGCTTCAAAGCGACGAAATGTTTGAATTATTTGTAAAGTTTATATTTTTTAACATAAATATTTGTTATTACATCTTTAAATAAATATCATATACCCAAATCAAGATAATCACACATATTAAATATTTAAACTTTAGGTTTATTAAGAGAAATAAATGAAATAAAACCAAGTTTATAGCCCAAAGCTCCTCAATAAGTTCTACAAAAATAATAGAAACAGTCAAAATAAAGTGATGAAAAATAACAAAGAACAAATTTAAAATAGGTATAAACTTAGTAAAGGAATAACTTCTGTGAACATTATACCAACAGTGAAAATAAAACATGAAAATCAATTTCATATACCGACAAACTCCATTTTACTACAAATCATACCATATAGTCTTTCAGAACATGCACAGTTTATAATTTCAACACGTACAATATTCAGAATCCTCATTATCGAAAATCAATAACAAGAACATATGTGATATATGTTAATCAATAACAACAAGCAAATATTGAACGTGCAGAAAAAAAAAACCCTGTACACCTCTATGCGATGTTCCAATTTCTGATTCCCCAATTCCAATTTGCGACATTTTCGATCTCGAAAGTTTTCTCTTTTCAAATAAAAAAAACCAAAGTTCCATAATTTCTGAAATCGAAAGTCACAAAATATTACAAAAAAACGATATTTCTGATCAACTAAATAAAGTGCTATAACAACCACTCTAATCCCTTAAAAGCAAACAAAATTACAGTTCAACTGTACCGAGCATAAAAACGATACAGAAAATGAACAATGTGGCCTAAGTAAAGGTTATAGAAAATTACAGACATATTCAAATGAGCCAAAATAACCTATGTGATATATGGGGGGCTATGTACAAAATTACTATCAACAAATGTTTACGAAGAGACCTTGAAAGCTAAATAAGATAATAAACTGAGAGGTAAACAAAAGGAAGAAAAGGTGAAAAATCCAAAGAGAAACAAGATCATGAGTTAGCACCACTCGTAGTGACAACCAAATCTTGCATGTTCTAGGTTTCCTCAGCCATAAGAGAAGGCCCACACACTTCCTTGTCTGAAAATGGTAGACTGCGCTTCAAAGGCAGAACAACCGCTTTCCCCAGAGAGGCATACATTTTCTCCACAGAAGGATTCACTTTTTCCACAGAATCATCCGCTTTCCCAATAGAAGCATGACATTCCTCACCTCCTTTGAAAAGATCACTAATTGTAACAGGCACTATAGATACAACGAGTATCATAGGAATGGGGTTGACATTCATTTCTGGAGCCATAGAGACATTTTCGCTGCTTCCATCACCCAAGAAATCAACTCCCACAACTAATTTTTTCCACATGTCCATCATATCTCTCTCCATGACAAGCATATCTAACTCCAACATTTTTGACGTAGCCTCTGAAATTTCCAACTTACTATTATCCCATTCCCTAGCATTTCTTCCATAAGTAACCCCATCATGTTTTTAATTATCCAATAGTGATTCGGGCTTACCCCGTCAATATCACAAGCAATATACTCGTTTACCAGCCTCCTCTCCCAGCCATCTATTATGGAATTGACTTCCAGATAAATATTGTTGTTGTAACCATCTACCTTTGTCACGCACACCCCTCGTTTCCCACGACCAGCATGACGAGACGTGGCACGCTGCTTGGACATACTATGCTATTTCATATTCTAAATAAAATGGAACAAAGAAAAATAGAATAGCTCTGCAACAAAAACACGGAATAACAACAATAAACCAAGACCCAATCACTTAAGCAAGAAATAGCTGAACCGAGTCACCACACTAAAACCAACAGGAGGCCATTAATGGAGGAAAAACATTGATGTACCACATCGAGTTACTGGCCAAATGAAATTGTACTTTAATGACATAACAAAATGACTGTTGCATCAAATCATCCCTTAAATCGATAGCTACAGTGTCCTCAATTGAAGCTGATATGTGCTCAAAAAGCTTCATCGACAGCAACAATTTAATGCCGTCTCAGACAAAATGAAATTAGAAACGTCAGTACCGAATAAACTTTAATCCCAGCATTAAAAATCAACTCATCAGGAAGTTGGCCAGCTTGCACAAAAAGACCTGTAATGAGTACAACTTCAATTTGCAATAATTAAATTATAAATTTTAATTTACTGTATAAATTAAAATTTATAATGAAATAAAAAATTATAATTATTTAAAATATTATATTTTAAATCACTTTTTAAATCATTTCTGCAAATAAAAATAATTTATATAATTTCAAAACTCGATACCAAATTTCCGAAATCGGATATCAAGTACCAGAAATTCTAGTTCTTCTTAAGGTTATTACTACTATCGAACATTTGTGATTTTCGATAGTTAAATCTGAAATATCAGAAATCCAATATAACAATAAACATTACAATTAAAAAAACCGATCTTTCCACTTTCTAATATCCAAAATCGAAAATCGAAAATCTACGAAATTATTTCAACAAATACTGTACAATATCAAAATAACCTTAACAAAATAGAATTTTCAAATTTCCGATACCGAGAAATATCCGAAGTTTTCTATTTTCAAAAAAGTAAATGTCGAATATATTATTTCCGATTTCCAATACCCGAAAATCGAAAAATAGAAAAAATAACATGGGAACCTTTAAATAATCGAGCCATTTCTTTAAGTTTAATATGCAAAACTATTTTGAGTTCAATTCAGAGTGTCTTTTAGGTCGTGATGCCAACACCCTGAAAGCTAACTATATTTCATTAACATATTCCGAAACAAGTTACAAAGTTAAAATTACTTTCAGCAAACATGCAAATCAAAATTAAGATATTCCCAACTAATGTACAAACATGTGAATCAAATTTACTTATTTCAACTTAATTTATATCACCTTAGAATTTAAGTGTTGAAGATATACAAATTGCAAAAAAAATTGTTTCTTTGACTTACACAATAACTCCAAATTCACACCAAAACGTGCAATTGCACAAATAAATAGTTTCTAGCTTTGATCAAGGGCAGAACACCATTTGGAAAATATATCTATAATGTCATTAACTTCCTAAAAATGAGCATTCCTCAACTGAATATCGTTCTTGCAAATTTGGGACAAAATTTCCACCCTTGTCATTTTTTTCCATTCTTTGATGAACAGTTTTATCTGAGCTATGGAGGCATGGGCAACTTCTATCCATTTCTTTATCTCTTGCACCGTTAACTGACTATTTTGTTGAATCAACTCTTTTCTATGACTCCAAACTTCTTTTCCACTTCTTCCAAATGAACTTTAGGAAAAACTGCCTCACTAAGAGGTTCCAAAATAGGTAAACTCAAATAAGTTAGCAAATTGTTTGAAACAAACCACCTGTTTTTACAAACATTTTTCCCTACATTGCCTACAGCTTCAACTGAATTGCATATAGCCCCCATGTTTCAATGCAAACTTTAGTTTTATTTAGCTCTAACTTGTCTAAAATTCGCAAGCCATCAGGTCTTTCCTTAATATACTTTTGCCAACCTCTTACTTGCTATAAACTAGTGCATGCTACTCTCATCCAATAATGTTGATCCTCAAGAGTTTTAGAATGCTTGATAAACTTCTCGTACAAGCCATCAGGTCTTTCCTTAATATGCTTTTGCCAACCTCTTACTTGCTCTAGACCAGTGCATGCTACTCTCATCCAATAATCTTGATCCTCAAGAGTTTTAGAATGCTTGATAAACTTCTCGTACATGCCTTGCATCTCATCAAAACAACTATACAAATCTATCACATTATGTCGAAATTATTCTTGTATTTTACAGAGTACATGTTTAAAATCCTTAGGTCTCACATTGACAAAAGAACAACATTTTGAGTCCAAATGGACATGTTTCAATTCTTGATTGACAAGAACGATTTGTTTTTCTTGTTGCTGATTAACAACCTCTACATTCCAAAGCTGATGCTTCTCTTCTTCAACTTTATTTTTCCATCTCTCTATTTTCTCTTCATGTTCTTGTTTCAACTACCCAATCTGTTGTTCATGCCTCTGTTGTGTTTCCGCTAACTCGCGTTTCACCTTCTCCAATTCTTTCTATTTTTCACCAAGAACCAATCTTAATTGTGAAACACATTGAGAAATAGCTCTAGCAAAAACTCCCATGGAAGATGTTGTGTCCACTACCCCTTGTTGCATATCAGTTGCATATTCCTTCCATATGACCTCACCAATAGTAGGAACATTTATGCTTGAACTTTTTCTGGCTCTCTTGGCTCCCATTTTAACCACAACTTTATATTTTTTACTCCAATAATATTTTCCAAAGGATACAACTGCATTTTCTCCAAAATATTCCATAACTTCAGAAGATGAAATGCTTTGCTGGTGGATGCTAACCAAAGGATCACTTTGTGTTTGATTGAAAGGAATATCTACGATAACAGGGACAATATTTATATGACAAGAAACAGAGGTAAGAGAGAGTGATGTAAAATAATCACATATATAAGGAAGAGTCATACAAACAAAAGGAATGTCATCCTAGCATGTAGTGATAAGCTGAGCTGATGAAAAAGAAGAAGCATAACTATGAATAGCCGATTCAATTGAACTGGTGAACATGCTAATAGTAGCTTCCATTATTGATGACAAATTTCCTTGGAAAAACAATGTTGGAAAGATGATGTACCTAATATATTGGAAAACCTTTGGATATTGGGGATAGATGACACAATGATAGTCATAACAGCCTCAGCGTCTTCTTCCATGTTCGCATCATGACTCTCAATCTGAGCTAACGATAAAAAAATAACATTTTGCATAGAATATTCTTGTACAGCTGTAACTGACATCGAATATTCTTGAACAAGCCTCTCCTCCTTCTTGTGAATTGAGATCGAAGAAATCAACTTTTCTTTTGTCCATGCTTATAGCAGTTGAGCTTGTTTAGAAACTGCTACAGTATTCAACCTTTTATAGGATTTACTTCAGTTAACTCTATCTCAGATTGCAATTGAGACCCTAATTTTTCAAAATTTCTTTTGAGTTCTACCCCTTTCTCCGACATATCTTCAATTGTTGTAAGAGAGGGGATTAATGGGCATTCATGAACACCTGTTCCCTTATTCTTAGATTGAGCACCACTAGTAGCAACATACGTCGCTGCATGTTCTCTCACTTCTTCTTATCGCTTCTCATTCCCAAATAGATATGGTTCTGACCCTAGTTTTTCAAAATTTATTTTGAGTTCAACCCTTTTCTCCACCATATCTTCCATTCTACAAAGAGAGGGGCTAGATGGGCCTTGAAGGACACCTTAGCCCTTATTCTCATATCGAGCAGCAATAGACCTTGCTAAATATTCTCTTGCTTCTTGTTCTGTCTTCTCCTTGTCAAAATCTTGTTTTGGTTCCAATTTAATTGCTCTTTCTAGCATAATTCTTCTCTTAAGATCCTTTTCATATGCATACTGATGCGACTTTGTCCCTGGATCACGGATTTTACAAATCACCTCTTGAAAAGTGGAAGCTCCTCACATCATGGAATCATCGAGTTCATTTTCATGAACATATTGAAATTTGGCATGCTCGTGAGAAAATAGATTATGCAAAAAACACACTGGATCATGCATTCTTTTGAATACCTATCCCAAGATCATAATAGAAATCTCCTTTCCCAACAAATACACATGACCAACATTTTGTATCGTAAGATTTCCAAGATTCAGAGGAAATTTAGGCCACGCCTTCTTCTTATGTTTGGTCAACTTGGAAAAAGCCCCATCAATTACAGTCTGATAGGAAAATTATTGAAGCACCATTCGATCTAGAACAATTCTTGAAAGAAAGTGCACTATATTTCTGCCCCAAATCCTTATGTAAGAGAAATATTCTCCTACATACCAGTCGCCATACTCAGAAATGAGTTCCCTGGATTTTTCAGAAAATGCAGGAGCATCAACTTTAAAATTTTTACAGTACATTGACCCGAGAAACAGGTCACATAGCTCATAAACATGAGGTATGAAATTTCCATCCCACATATCAGCGCAATATATATGAACAGGTGGACATTTCTCCTTCCAATCCCAATTTAGCTCTGGGAAACCCGAACACACACATAATGCATCCATAACGAACCCTGACATGTAGAGAGATGGTTTCTGGTTGGTCGGGGTTATCTGATATTTTTCAATTCCCCACCGTAAATTGAAAACAAAATTTGTGCCCAGTAGAACGAATCACCTATAAGCAAAAAATGGTTAGCCATAGGGACCCATTTCTTTTTGAATAAGGAACAGTTAGGTAAGCCATATAATTTGCAAAACATGGCTGCCAGCAACTAGAAAGGATCTCTAAACCAAGAAACTGGATATGCTGAAATTGAAATAGGAATCACTAGTGTTGGGTCTTCCAGCCAACATTTCACCACTTGGTCGTACTTCGATTTGGAAGGGAATTCATCGAAAAGTTTCGCTGAGAAAACTGCTTCGGAGTTTTCAAACCATAAGCCCTAGCAAACACTTTTGGACCAAATGAAGCAATAGAGACATTGCCAATATCATTAAACATTTGTTTATTAAGGTCAACATGATCCAATTCCCACTTAACAGGGTTCATGTAAGGCATAAAAGGAGGTCTCGCCACAATGCAATGGAGCTGAGAATTGCATATGTTCATGTAAAAATGTTGGTCATTAGTAACAAAGGAAAAGTCATCACTATCAAAAATAGAATAAATTCTAGACCATTCCACATATGAGGACTCAAAAACATACCCACTCATGTTAGTGAAAACACTAGCATTGGGATCTTTGATTTTCTACTCTTGAAGAACCGTTTTAGGTCTTCTATTCTTGGTCGTAGCAAATACCTTCTCTGATTGAATTTTAACAACCATGTCTAAAAGTGACTAAGATTTTAAATTTACTACAAAAAACGGTCACCGAGTAAAAACTTACAGGACAAAATCACGAGTCTACGCGATTAGACACAGGAAATCCACAGTAAAAAACTCTGCCCAGACTGAAAAATATTAAAGTTCAATTATTTAAAAATCCATCTATAAGGGAAAAATAATCTTGATCGTATATTTCTTATGGATCAATGGACAAGTTCAACCAAACAACAAACATTTACATTTCTGATTTCACATTTACATTTCCTATTTTTAGGTTATTTCACCTTTCCGCAATTTTTAATATCATGTTCTTTTCTTTAATATTCACTTAACCACACTATCCATTTTTGTTTTTTTATATTTATTGTACGGAAATTAAAGTTTAAATTAGATAATGCTTAAATAGGATACATATTACTTGTTGACCGCCATGCTAATGCCTTTCCCTTTTCCCATACATTTATGAATTCATAAATGTCCTATCATGATATTTATATGTCGTAAATAAGAAATTTAGACAAATCGCAAATAGGGAAACAATCATTCAATCAAAAACCATGCGGGATCTCTACTTTTTGATATGGAAAATAAAAAGTCTAAAATCGGACAAATGAACGTTATTAAAATATAAAACGATATCCCCCGTTTCGATATCCGAAATACAGGAAATTGGAAATCGAGAAGACAGGAAATTATTTGAAAAAAAACCTAACTCCGATATCCAATTCTATTGATCTTTCAATTTCGATTGAGGGTTTCAGAAATCGGAAATCTCAGAGTTGATTGTACAGAAGACCAAACTCATAAATGTCCTATCATAATATTTATACATTGGAAATAAAAATGAACGATGTTGCTGCTACTTTTAATATACAACAATGTACAATACATTAATTACCTTCTTGGACTTGTGCTTAGCGTGTGGAAAAAAAAAAGGCTACAATCAGACAAATGAACATGATTAAAATATAAAATGATATTCCTCATTTTTGATATCTGAAATATACAGAATCAGAAAAATCTTAGAGTTGAATTATGCTATACAACCCTATGGAAATGCATAATGTCGCAAATCCGAAATGCACATCTTGCGAAATTTAAATTCTCCCATACGTTCTTCTTAATGCAAAAAATAGGACATTGAAATTTTTAAATTTCAAGTTTCAGTTTTTTTACTTAGAAATTAAAGTTTAAATTAGATAATGCTTAAATAGGATACAAATTACTTGTTGACTGCGATGCTAATCCCTTCCCCTTGTCCCATACATTTCCCAATTCATAAATGTCCTATCATAATATTTATATGTTGGAAATAGGAAATTTAGACAAATTGTAAATCGGGAAACAATCATTGAGTCAAAAACCATGTGGGATCTTCGCTTTCCGATATGGAAAAGGAAAAGTCTACAATTGCACAAAAAAACGTTATTAAAATATAAAACGATATTCCTCATTTCTCATATCCGAAATATACGAAATCAAAAAAATCTTAGAGTTGAATTACGCTATACAACCCTATGGAAATGCATAATGTCAGAAATCCGAAACGCACATCTTGTGAAATTTAGATTTGACCATACGTTGTTTTTAATGCAAAAAATAGGACATTGAAAACTTTAAATTTCAAGTTTTAGTTTTTTTTTACTTAATAAAACTCAATTTTAAGCAGAACTAAAAAATGCAAAGGTTTGAAATTTTAATACCGACACATCAATTTTATTTACTCAAAATGTCTTAACCTAAAAATTCCAAACTCAATAATAATATGCAGTCTCCCAACGTAAGTCACAAAGGTTGGGTTGCGGAAAGATAGAATATTTTTACTCTCTCGACGTTTTTGTGCACCTCTTGGTGCAAATGCTAGTTAATATTGTAATGAAAACAATTTTCAAATTGTAAATCAATTTATGATAAACCCTTTTTTCACTCATTTGCATGGATTAATATTGAAAAAGAATATTAGCTTGTGGCTTAAATTCATGATAAAAATGGATTAATATTGAAAAAGAATATTAGCTTGTGTCTTTAAATTCATGATAAAAATGCTTAGAGGAAAATTGATTTTCCAAGATGTTAGATTACCTAATTATTCTTAAAATTAACTAAAAATTCTTGGATTAATAAAACTAATTTCCTTTCTTATTTTATTCACTTTAAGACATCTTTGTCCAATTGGTCAAAGCGAATCAATTGTAATATAGAGATAAAGGACTGCCTTCCTTAAAAAAATGCAAATGCTATTGTTTTTTTAACAAAGGATCCTTTTGACCTTGATAATTATCATCATATATTTTTAATGTTGATTACAATGAATAACATCTATTTTAACTTATTTAACCAAGTCAGAGTGGTAATTATCATTTGTATATAAGATCATAGTTATATTTTTTTAAGTAAATATATACTTTTAAATTTGATGAATTTATTTCTCAAATATTAAGGGCTTTTCACTACTGGATATTATTTGCCAATTCCATGAATACAAGTCATTCAATTAGATTGTTTACATTTCTTTTAGCCATTGAAAATTATTAAGTTTCAACAAGTATAAAATTTGAGCAATTCGATACTAAATTAATTTTCAATTAAACCTTTGGATCTTTTATTGTACAAGCAAGCCAAATGAGGGCCTTCATCTATCCATACAAGGTTGGAGTTGGATATGTTGCTTAGGATCATATCTTGATTGTTTATTGTTCCAACATCAAAGTCGATTACAAAAAGAATATTGTCTTCATTTCTTAGATTAGAAATATCATATTGTAGACATTGTAATGACATTTTATCTATATTATTGTCTTATAAAGGTAAAATGTGTAGGTGTAAAATTATAGATAACTCAAAATTTCACTTTTGTACTAATGTCTTAAATATCTAGCTACATATATTTGTTGACACGGTTTTTTTTATGAAGCCTGATATAAGGAGCAAGGTTATTTCTAATGGAACAAGCTATTTCCCAAGCCCTTTGCAAGAATATATTGTATTTTATATTGACCATAAAACAAACCAATCTATGTTAGGGACATTGGATTCTTCAAGTTTCCAAGTTTCAACAAGCAAGATATTGTCAATTTCATTAGAAATCCAATGTGTTGCTTGCATTGCAAGATATTTTGTTTACACTAGGAAGGGGACTTCTTCGAGGTGTTTTGGTGGCAAGTTAGTGATGGTGTTATGTCAAATAATTTGTTGTTGTTTTTTCTTATTATTTTATTATCATCTTTCTACTTACATAAACAAAAACTGGTCCAGTTAATTGTTTAAAAGGAAAAGTTAAGAGTCTTACTATAATAGGCCCATGACAATTATTTTGGCCCAACATTTTACATTTAACTTTGCAAGTGCCATGTTTTTCCAATTATGAAACCCTTGTGTATTTGCTTTTCAAGAATACAAAATTCAAAAATATCTATAATATTTTGTGTCTGTGGTGATCCATGCATCATATTCAACTATGTACTAATGTTAACCTAGATAAATTTAAGTTATTCTATTGGAATCAATTGTTGTTTCCAAAGGACACTCAACACTA
Organism: Pseudotsuga menziesii; assembly: GCA_001517045.1. NCBI lineage: Eukaryota > Viridiplantae > Streptophyta > Pinopsida > Pinales > Pinaceae > Pseudotsuga > Pseudotsuga menziesii. Next base: position 61,944 of record LPNX010367282.1, read on the forward strand.
ACTCTGGTTTCTAGTCGATACAAACATCATCTACATAACCTTGACATATCAGTGGATATATTTTCTAAATGTCCTTTATCATACACATTTCATCTTCCAAATTCACTTTCATCTTGTGCTTATTCTTTGATCCACATATATAATATTCTTCAATTGAGGTATGCAAAAGACTTCTCTAATGTCAACTGGCCCACATATATGTAGTAACATATATACATCACCTTCACCAACAATTTCCAATGTCATTTCATCTCCAAGCTTCATATCTACCTATGTAGATTATTCAACTCACCAAACCAATCATGTCTCTTGATCATTTGTTTAGTCCTATTAGAATCAATAAACCAAGCATATTCCACAGTATTTATCACAACAATAATGTGATCAATGCACCTTTCTGAATATTATTCTTTGATTTATTTTTCTCTATCACTTTTTTTTCGATGCAACAATCTTGGGGAAACCCATCAGGTACTTCCCCTCATTTTGAGGATGGTACAGAGGGTAAACCAACTAGTTGCAACTTTGGAAACCTAAATCAGTAGGGACATCAAGTGAGGCCCTTTTATATGCATAGCCACCCAAGTAATTGGCCCTGAGACCTTATGCTTTCTATTCACAACACTCAATCACTCGAGCTAATGTAATGTCCCAAATTTTGCATTGGGTCACAATGGCCAAATCACATTTTCCATATTCATGAAAGTTGTCAAATCGATGCTAAAAGTCAAATAATTGCCAAGGAGGAAAATCACTATTTTCCTAGGTTGGGGGTGGAAGCTTTGAGATTTGAAATAAGGGGGATAATAAATGATGTTTAGACATTAGAAGAGGATAGATATTTAATAATGTAGCTTATTAAATAAATAAAAGATAAAAATTAAATGGCTATGGAGAATGGAAACACATGGAAACTATGGGGCCCACTCAAGCTAGAAATCCTATGTTAAATGGAATCCTCCTCTTGTAATTTCGAATCTATGGGAAGCCTAATGTTTTGGAATGGATTATGAGTTTAATATAATTGTCCATATACTTCATAGGTCTACTTTGAGATTAATTGTAACTTACATGGGAGAGGAAGATCCAAATGAGAGTTTCATGGACACTTGGCTAGATTCCCCTTACATATATGACATCTATGGCACCAATGATGGAGATTCTATGACTGAATAGAGCATCTTAGAGGTTGAATTTTGGATTTGGAGAAGGCTAAGAGGCTCCTACTCAAATTTGGGAGAAGAAGGAAGGTGAAGAGAGAGGCCACATGGCATAGCATGAGAAGCCACACCAATTCAACTTGGATTTGGTTTATGGATGGATTTGGAACCTTATAAGACAAATAGTGTTTATAAAATACAGGGATAATCCATGAGAATAATATTTTTCTTATTTGTGAAATTGTCATTTGTGAATTGTGAGAGCTAGTGGATGACTAGTTTTCTTGCTTAAGCCAATTTTGAGGGTGAAAGATTCCCATCCTAGTTGGTGTTTGGAAATTCCACTCAAGTATTTCATGGAGATTTAATGGAGTATTATTTTCAGGTTAAATATATAGGAAGTTCATGGACATCTAAATACCATATTGTTCTTCCATTCATCTCAAGTTTTCTCACCATATTTCAGCTCTATGGAGTGAGGCGCACTTGGTGAGCTATTCATCTCTTTGAGGGAGATTCTCTTTCTCCAGTATTTTGTATTATGATGTAAATTATATGTTATTTAAGTTCATAAATATTTCAGGTTGAAAATCTAAGATATCTCATGTATTATTGTCCAATATTGAAGAAACAGTGCCATTTCCCCAATACCTTGTTGTAAACTCTTGCAATCTTGATGGAATCGAATATATGCGTGCACCATTGATGATTTATGAATTAATGAACTAAAATTAAAGTATATTATGGGTTTCATGGTCTGTAACTGATAATTTGTGGCTATTGGGTTGAATTTCATAGCATTTGGGGAAAACTACATCTCATTCCCCTAAGGGTCCAAAACTAGTTTTTTATATCTGACTGAAGGAAGTGATAAAAGCCATGGGAATTCTATTGGTTCTGTATATGAGTATATGATAATTTATTCTACACATATCCTGATTCAATTTGAGAATTTGAGTGATTTTATGTACATTTGTAAAGCTATTCCAACAATTACCTGGTAGGGATTTGAGCCCAAAAATTGTTAGTAAATTTATCTATCTTATTTAGAATTTGATATAGACTTGCAGAAATCATTGGAGAACCATAATACATCCATGAAAATAATAATTAAGTTATTATATCAGTGATACACATTCTCTAAATATTTGGGAGCAATTGGGCTGATTTGGAGACCAAGACACTAAAACTAGTCAAGAGCCAAAATTGTGAAAAAATTGGAAAATTGGGCATTTTAATAAAATTCCAAAAAGCGGACATTACAGTGGTATCAGAGCATGATATTGGCACCTGATTTGGTTTGATATTTATGAGTAAAATAATTCATTTACCACCATTATATATTAAAACCCAAAGTGCTTTTGTTGAAGAGGAAAAAAAGTAGGAGAAGAAGGCAATTTTTTTGGAAACTATGACTAGGGATGAAAAGTGAACCTCATATGATGGTGAGGAGATAATAAAAAGCATGGAACCTATCCTTGAAGACATGACCAAGAATATTATGAAAGGATTTGAATTTTTGGCTATCCAAAGTTGGGAAAAATATATTGATTTTCAAAAGACCAAGGGGAAAAATGCATTAGCTTGCTTGAAGGAGAAAAAGGAGGAGACCCATGAACCACCTAGTTCTGAAATAGGTGAAGTCGAAGTAGTACATGAAGAGGACATAATTCACTCCCAAATGAATTTAAAAAAATATAAGGAAACAACATGTTAACACTCCATTTTTTAATAGTTGATCTAAGGGCCTGACAGGAGTTCGGTGAGGGTCCCATTCCCTCGAAATTCATGTGAACACCCATTCAAAGAAGAAAATGACTGGTGTACTGAAGGCATCGAGCGGGACTCAAAACCAAAGAATGATATTGATCGGAGGTGGATCAATGGATCCCAACCATTTTGCGCAAGTGGACATGCTCGACCAAAGCCTCCTTTCTAGATAGTGAAATGTGTTAAAGGTTGGAAACATTCTATGGTCGAGATGAGGCTTGAGTAAGATCTACAGCCTTGATCAATTTCGCAAGCCATACATGCATGGGTGAAAACCGTGATTTCAAATTGCTAAGGAGGGGTAGCTGTCACGAAGATCAATGACCATGATAGGATTGGAGAGAAATCTATGGCCACGGTTTATTTTGTAGTACGGACTAGCTCTATGAATATCAAAAGCTTCTCACTGCGAAAGATAGTGGGGCCCACTCAGATCTACGACTGCATGAAGAATCAGTCGTGATCGACGGTCGAAAACATGTCATGATCCTAAACTACCCATGGTTCTCTAAGGAATGGAATGTGGACGATGGAAATGAAATATTCCCCAAATCGGAAGGTTGAGGTGGCTCCCAAGGTACGTGATTTCACATCCAGTGCGGAGATGACAGAAGAGGAGGCGTTCATGCATGTAATATGTCCCCCATTGCAAATTGGCCGATTCCTCCGATGCCATTCGGGATAAGCTTGAGATGGAAGTCTTGTCCAATGATGTTAATTTCCTCAGTTCACAAGTGTGGCACATGGTTCATTTCAAAAGAAACCGTGTGAAATATGGAGGTTTGATTCGTTGAGATGACAGATTTGGAATTTACATGAGGTTGAGGGATGCGACTAACTGAAATACCCCGATGCTACCGTCAAGGTAATTGAAAGGGAATGAGATGGTCAAATCTACAGCCCTCGAAACTAGCCTGGTAGCCATGCAGGAGTGGCTTGGAATCTTAGCCATACTAGATAATATGATTAAAACATCAGGAGGAAAGATCACCACCCTGGCATCACACATACCACCATCGTAGCTACTCTAAGGGTATAGCCCTTCTTGATCCATCTCTGCTCACACTATATAACACCATCTTCTGAATATCTTTGAGGCATGGAACTATGTAGATGATAAGATATATATGATTGAATTCTAAAAAGTGTCGAAGTCTTTCATAGACAACCATGACTGTGTGGCTCAAGAAATTAGTTCGACAAGGGGTACTCTTTGTAGGCAAACATGAATCTGTGTTTTGGTTATCCACACCAGAAAATTGCCAACCACCAGGGCATAGATGTGAAATATCAAGGGGGATTCATCCACTTCTACACAACCTGGTCTCTAGATGTGTAGTGCATGGGTTTTGACATCCCATCGACATCCCTCCGACACTTCTGGCTACAATCACGACCTTCGAAATCCCAGCTCACATTGGTGGCAGAACTGTTGGAGAAAATGCTCAAACTGGGACTAGGAGGGCCTGGAGCCTTCGACGCCACACTCAAGATCTACACTTGGTTGTTTGGTCATGGGAGAGGAGAAGGTCAAGCACACACTTGGCTGCATGGATTGTGGGAAAAACCTCCTCATAGGAGGAAGAGAATAGTACAAGGATGATAAGCTTCTTAAGTCATTTATCATCACCAAGTGCATGGCTACCTTCTTCCTGGCTTCCTCCTATAACAGTGTTAGCCGATGAAGGAGGGGCCGAAAAAGGTAGTTGGGCAATGGATCGCCGGCTGGACAAGGAGACCCAAAATATGTCCAAAACATCCTATGGGGGAAATTAACCATCAGCGTGGGAATCACTTTCATGAAGCCGGATGGTAGAGGGCTCTGTGCTGTCAGTTTTCTTCATCACATGCCATATCTCCATGATGTTATTTATATTTGTAAAACATGGCAATAGTCCACTCCCTGTACAGTTAGCGCATGATAGTGACTTGTAACACTTTTCTGTTTGGTAGTCTCAACATTATAATGGTATAAATACACTCCTGATAGAGGGAGGAAGGATTTAGTTGATTGGATTGGGAAACATTCTAGGGTTGAGGCTCTCCATTGTAAATAAGTTTGATTCCTGTGTTATGAATAAAAATTGCAGAGAAAGAGATATTTATCATAGTAGAGATTCATGTGTCGTTGCTTTTCCCAATATGTATCTTCTTTTATGTGAAATGTGTTTCTTGTTTTCAGTCCAGTCTGTTAATTGCTTTTCATGTCTGCAACTTAGGGTATAGTACTTAGGAATTCATACTTGTTATGCTTTGGCTGCTGTTCTAGACATTTATCAATTGTTCTTCTAAATTTGTGTGGAATTCATCTTGCTGGTGCTCCACGCGATGGACTATTCTCTCTCTCATCCTCCAACCGCCCGCTAAAAATATCCTGATTGGGAGATCAACGGATACCTTGCCTTTGTTTGCTACTCAACGCCTTCCTTTTATCTTGCAAGCATTCATTATGTAGGTTCTTGACTCCATTGCCAATGGTTCCCACCTTGATAATCCCACCTTGCATCTCACCATTACAGACTTTGTTCCATTCAGGATCCTGCCCCCTTGATCATGCCTAATGAAAATCCAATGCGGAGTAGACTTTGGTGACACACAATATTGAAAATATTATGTGGTGTAGACTCCGGTGAAAAATTAGAGATTTCTCTCTGACTGCATAGGGCCGGAGGCATAGTCTAAAATGGTTTTTCTATTACCTGGGAGCATGCATTCCACAACCTTTGGGCTCAATTATAGTGCTAACAAACTGGGGTCGTTTCCGGGGACGATATTGAATATCATCCTTGGAAAGAATGAAAAAAATTCTAAGGATAAAGAGTTTATGTGGGAAAACAAAGATTCTTAAATGTGAAAAAGGTTGTATCATTTTCCCTAGCGATTCCACTGAAAGATTCTGGAAGGTGACTCCACTAGGGAGACCAGTGGTCAGAAGGACAAATACGGGGAGAGGTCTCAAATATTCCATGGATTTTAATGAAGGGTTTAGATATGACTGTTGATGGTGAACAATGGTCAGACATCAAGAAGTTCATGTCTCTTTTCACCTGGTGAATCCATCTGTGAAGGATCCATTCTTCATAATGTTCTATGGCAGCTCCAATATCAAATGGGGTTGCAAAGTTTGAGGAGCTGATTAAGTTTCTCCACCATCAAGATGAATTCTCGGGCTGCAAGGCATGCTCCTATGAATCTTGCTGCCATTCCTGGTTATCCAATAAAATACATTTGGTGAATTGGAAAACAGATATTCCAAGTTTCAATGATGAAAAGGGTGATGATGCTGCCATCCATTTATTTAGATTTCATAAGCATATACATAAGCTGGGAGTGGTATGGCATGAAGGTTCTTTAATGAAACTGTTCATGTTTAGTTTAGAAGGATATGCAAGGTCTTGGTATGAGGGATTTCTAGCAGGGAGTTTATCCTCCCTTAAATATTTTCATACCATATTTCATGAACATTTCGAAAGGCATTATCCTTCTTTGTTGTTATTTCAAGATTGTTGCACACACAATAGAGAGTTCATTGAAAATGTGAAAGATGAGTGTGGTGATGATCAGTATTTGGATGAAGAGATTTTATATATTTTAGATGAATATTCATCTAAAAAGGAAAGATAAGCCAATTGCCATGATATTCAAGAAATTTCCTAGTAGTTAGTACTGTCTTACTTGACTGAAGTTGACATCGACCAAAGCTCTGTTTCAACCAGTTATATTTCTCTTCCTGAAACTGATGATGATTTGCAGCATTCTTGCCATTCTCTGTGTGACTAGGAGAGAGGTCGGGACTGTCAATCAAATCCTTCCTCATGTTATTCAACTTCCAAATTTTTCTTACAAGAAGAGGCCTCCCCTTCCCAACCAGAAAATTCCTTTTCACAACTACAATCTCTTGAAAGTTACAATGCTTGTGTGATTGATTACAAAGAAGATGATAATCCTGGAAAATCACAGTCTTGTAGTCCCTCCACATGTTTATTTTCTGAAAATACAAGTAAAGAGAAATCATATTTTGAAATCATGGTTGAAGGAAGACTACTGCATGTTGATCAAATTCATATTTCACCTAGAGATTTACATGACTATATGAAGATCTCTTTGCTTGAATAAGATGATCAGTCTAGTGATTTAAAAGGAGATGGGTGTACTGATTTGTTTTCTAAAGAGTGCAATCAGCCTGTCACAATTTTTGTTAGTGAAGAAAATTTCATTGCAATCCAAGATCAAAAGTATGAAAACACAGTGGAAACTGAACATGTTGAAGATGATTGTTTGCCATTGTGTTTTCCTTCATTTGAGTGGTTAAAAAAGGGACTTAAGTTTCTGATCACAATTTTTTTTTTGATATTGTAGATGAATGTATAAATTTTCTTGGAATGGATGATGGGAGAGAAGGGCAGTTATGCAATCAATCCCAACCTTTAGAAAAACCAACAGTACGCATTGAAGAATTGAATAACGAAGAAGAAGATAGGGGTTCTCAAATGGATGTTTCTTTTTGTTTTTCAAATTCAGAAATTTTTTGTCGAAAAGAAGTCTATTTGCTTGATCATGTTGAGGAACGGAGTGGTATTTCTTTTGAAATGCATGAAAAGAATGAAGTTGTAAAATCAGAAATTTTAGATGAAGTTGTGGATGTCTCGCCTGGAAATTGTCACGTGTTTTCTTTCCATGGTTCTTTTGAAGATCAGTTTGACAGCATGCAAGGGAATGTACAGTTGGGACAGCTTTCTCATGGTAAGAAAATGACATAATTTGTTGAAGGCTGTCATGTTTTTTATGATCCAGTGGCTGAGTACCTGGAGAATTTTGGCAGTGGTAATGACTGGTTATATCTCTACTGTAAAGATCAATTTCTTTGTTATAACTTTCTGCCATTAAGTCTGTCATCTATGTTTTTTATCAAGCATCAAGAAAAAGTTGGTTTATGGGATCATTTGCTTGAGTGGCTTCATTGGAAGTTAGAAGTTACTTGATTGAATGCTGATGCTTAGTAAGTAGGGTAGGTAAGTGAAGATGAATAAGCTCGACATGGAAAGCATTCCATTTGACAACTTTCAGTTTGTTTTCAGTTTCAGTTTTAATTTCAGTTTCGGTTTTAAAGTTCAGATGTGCAGTTACAGTCACCTTCAGTTTTCAAAATGTGGACAGGTGACTGGTTATAGGTTGAAGGAGTGGGATTTGTTTGTTGAATGGTTTTAGTTGATGGTTTAGTTCAGAATAGGTAGAGGATCGCAGAAAAATTTGGGAGCTGCCCAATGGGTTTGGAATTTGGTCTACAGGGGTTCTTTGCTACCTCACTCGGAGGATAGCATCCCTCATAGAGCTAGTTGTTAACACTCTAGTTTTTAATAGTTGATCTAAGGGCCTGACAAGAGTTCGGTGAGGGTCCCATTCCCTTGAAATTCATGTGAACACCCATTCAAAGAAGAAAAATGTAGGTGTGCTGAAGGCATCGAGCGGGACTCGAAACCAAAGGCTAAGATTGATCAGAGGTGGATCAATGTCTCCCAACCATTTCACACGAGCGAACACACTCGACCAAAACCTCCTTTCCAGATTGCAAAATGTGTTAAAGGTCAGAAAAATTATATGGTCAAGAGGAGGCCTAAGTCAGATCTACGGCCTCGATCAATTTCGTAAGCCATACATGCATGGGTGAAAACCACGATTTCAAATCATGAAGGAGGGGTAGCTATCGCAAAGATCAATGGCTGCGATAGGATTGGAGAGAAATATATGGCCATGGTTTATTTCACAGTGCAGACTAGCCCAATGAATATCAAAAGATTCTCATTGCAAAAGACAGTGGGGCCCACTCATATCTATGGCTGCATGAAGAATCGGTCTTGATTGACGGTTGAAAACATGTCATGATCTTGAACTTCTCTCGGTGCTCGAAGGAATGGAACGTAGACGGTGGAAATGAAAGATTCCCCGAATAGAAAGGTTGAGGTGGCTCCTAGGGTACATGATTTCACATCCAGTGCAGAGATTACAGCGGAGGAGGTGTTCATGCATGTAATATTCCCCCCATTGCAAATTGGCCGATTCCTCCGATGCCATTTGGGATAAGCCTAAGATGGAAGTCTTGTCTAGCGATGTTAATTTCCTCGGTTCGCAAGTGTGGCACGTGGTTCATTTTGAAAGAAACTGTGTGAAATATGGAGGTTTGATTCATTGAGATGATAGAATTGGCATTTACATGAGGCCGAGGGATGTGACAAACTAAAACAGCATGACACTACCGTCAAGGTAATTGAAAGGGAAAGAGATGGTCAAATCTGCAGCCCTCGAAACCATCCTAGAATCCATGTGGGAGTGACTTAGAATCTTAGCCATAACAGATAATACGATTAAAACATCAGGAGGAAATTTCACCACCCTGGCATCACACATACTGCCATCATAGCTACTCTAAGGGTATAGCCCTTCGTGAGCCATCTCTACTCACACTATATAACACCATCTTCTGAAGATCTTTGAGGCATGGAATTGTGTAGATGATAAGAGATATATGATTGAATTCTGAAAAGTGTTGAAGTCTTTCATAGACAACCATGACTATGTGGTTTGAGAAATTAGTTCGACAAGGGGTACTCTTGGTAAGAAAACATGAATTTGTGTTCTGGTTATCCACACTAGAAAATTGCCAACCACCGGGGCACATATGTGAAATACCAAGGGGGATTCACCCGCTTCTACACAACCCAGTATCTGGATGTGCAATGCATGGGTTTTGACATCCCATCGATGTCCCTCTGACACTCCCGGCTGCAGTCATGACCTCCGAAGTCCCAGCTCACATTGGTGGCAGAACTATTGGAGCAAATGCTCGAACTGGGACTAGGCGGGCTTGGAGCCTTCGACGCCACCCCCAAGATCTCCACTTGGTTGTTTGGTTGTGGGCAAGGAGAAGGTCAAGCGCACACTTGATTGCATGGCTTGTAAGAAAACCCTCCTCATAGGAGGAAGAGAACAGTACAAGGATGATAAGATTCTTAAGTCATTTGTCATCACCAAGTGCATGACCACCTTCTTCCCAGCTTCCTCCTATAATAGTGTTACCTGACGAAGGAGGGGTCAAAAAAATTAGTCAGGCAATGGATTACCGGATTGACAAGGAGACCCATAATATGTCCGAAGCAGCCTGTGGGGGAAATTAACCATCAGCATGCCACATGGGAATCACTTTCACGAAGCAGGATGGTAGAGGGCTTTGTACTGTCAGTCTGCTTCATCACGCGCCATATCTCCATGATGTTGTTTATATCATTCAAATAAGCATAAGCCAAAATGGGATCCCCAGCCGCAGTTCCCGGATAATATCCAACGGTTGAACCATAAGTAGGCCCTTCCCTTAACAGCCGAACCAGCAGAACGACAAGCATCCTCATTGACATCAGTTTAACCAAGATAATAAGCATTATTCCCATGAGCATTCCTAGTATCTAATTAAAAACGTTAATTCTTGGCAGCAAAAAGATTCCCAGTACGAGAAAAACCATATGAATAAGCTGAATTCCCTGCAGCATAAAGATTCCCAGCATTTTAATAATAAGTTGAACCAGATAGTCCACTCCCTGTACAATTAGCGCATGATAGTGACTTGTAACACTTTTCTGTTCGGTAGTCTTAGCATTAGAATAGTATAAATACACTCCCAATAGAGGGAGGAAATAGTTAGTTGATTGGATTGGGAAACATTCTAGGAATGAGGCTCTCCATTGTAAATAAGTTTGATGGCTGTGTTATAAATAAAAATTGTAGAGAAATAGCTATTTATCATAGAAGAGATTCATGTGTTGTTGCTTTTCCCAATATGTATCTTCTTTTACGTGCAATGTGTTTCTTGTTTTCACTCTAGTCTGTTAATTTCTTTTCATGTCTACAACTTAGGGTATAGTAGTTAGGAATTCATACTTGTTATGCTCTGGCTGCTGTTCTAGACATTTATCAATTGTTCTTCTAAGGTTGCATGGAATTCATCTCATTGGTGCTCCACGCGATGGACTATTCTCTATCCCGTCCTCCAATTGCCCACTAAAAATCTCCTGATTGGGAGATCAATGACTACCTTTCCTCTGTTTGCTGTCCAACGCCTTCCTTTTCTCTTTTAAGCATTCATTATGCAGGTTCTCGACCCCATTTCCAATGGTTCCCACCCCGATAATCCCACCTTGCATCTCACTCTTACACACTTTGTTCCATTTAGGATCCTGGCCCCCTGATCATGCCTATTGAAAATCCTATGTGGAGTAGACTTCGGTGACACACAAGATTGAAAATATTATGTGGTGTAGCGGCAAATCCGCGGACCTGGGTAACACTTTTTGGCAAGCGCATTTCGGCAAAAATAGAAAAACACACCTCGGTCGAGGGCTTGTTAAGCCCTCGAACGAGGTCTTAATATCTCGACCGAGGTTTTATCAAGCCCTCGACCAAGGTATCTAAATACATCAGTCGAGGTATTGCGGGCTTTAAAAACCCTCGGTCGAGGTATTTAAATACCTCGACCGAGGTATTTAGATACCTCGGTCGAGGGCTTAAAAAAATAGACTTAGCCCACATTCAAACAAATGGAAAATTTCCTGTGCCTTGTAGAGGTGTAAACCCTACCACTCCTAGCACATAACTAAGCGGAGTTGATACCGATAGATTCACCAACGAATCTTCTATCCATTGAGGTATCATACACGCATTTTGGCATTCATATGATATTT
>LPNX010367282.1:73650-100515 GCA_001517045.1 Pseudotsuga menziesii
GTAGACTCCGGAGACAAACAAGAGATCCCTCTCTGACTGCATAGGGCCGAAGGTGCAATCTAAAATGTTTTTGCTATTATTCGGGATCGGGCCTTCCGCAACCTTTGGGCTCAATTCCAGTGCTAACACATCACAAGAGAGGGAATAAGAGTACCTTGAAACTATTGAATATCATTCTGAAATAAATTCTACTATGGATATGGACCAAAGAGCATCTACTGATGGATGCTTGAACTATGAAGGAGTTCCTCTTGATGGGTGCTCACAAATCTATGTTGGTGACATAGAGATTAGATTTCAAAATGTTTCTGCAAGACAAAATTCCATTAAACATGAAAATGAATACCTTGTAGCAGTTGAAGAAGAAACAAGATCAACTTCCCCATCACCACTTGAGCTTCATGAAGTTGGTCCAAGCAAGAAGGAAGAATATGAGGAGGTTCATTTGCAAGAGCCTCATTTTATTGAAGGGTCCTTAAAGATGAATGAAAATAAAATCCAAGATTCCCTTAGCATACTGCATGACACTTAAGCATTGGTATCAAATTCTTGTTGGAGAGCTATTTCCTTGGAGGAGCCATCCTTCCTTGAAGACATGGAGAAGATACAAAGAGCTATGTGCAACACCAAAGGTAATTTCATGTCTTTGATTTTTTATAGAAAAAATTTCATTGAGATTAGTGAATGGTTACATGAATCCTACTTGAAGAATAATGAAGTTATTCATAAGCTCACAATTCAAAATGAGCAACTTCTTGAAAAGTTGCAAGACACTTGTTTTTCCTCCTATGTTTTAGATTGTGAAATGGTAGATTGTTTGGAGGATTCTCATGACATGGTGGATCATGAGAAATTTGGAAATTTGAATGTACTTGATGTGTTTGAAGATGAACTTGAATAGATCCAAACACTTGATGTGGTGGAAGAGGAACTTGAATTGTCTCTTGATGAAGGGTATGCAATTTTTAAACAAGAGCATGATTCCTCTACATTGGAACCAATATATGACAGAGGTTTCACACTCTTGAAGGAGCGCCTGAATAATACTACCCCTATGGATCCTTCACATTATAATTATTTTGCAGTTACTGATCATTTGGGTGAGTTGGTTCTTTCTCCTACATCCTACACTTCTAAATTTTGCAGCATTCATCCTAATGAAGTATGGGTGAAAGGTTTCCTTTTTATGGTGCCACATGAAGATTATGGACATTCTATTTCTCCTTTTGATGATGGAATTATTATAGTACCATATTATTTACATTTTCAGCAGCATCCTTATTTACATTATGATCATACACATCTCGATGGGTGCACCTATGATGTTCACTTGAGTCACTTGGAGACTCATGATTTTCCTTGCTCCTTTCCTAGTCTATTTGAAGTTGGAGGAACTTCATCCCACACTTGGGTGAAGAGTTATATGATTGAAGAACATTATTATTGGCAGAAACATCCTCTGGTGTTACATTATGATATACATATTCATGAGTGTATATATGAGACTTCTTTGAGCCACTTGAAGTCTTCATGTTTTCCTTGCTCCTTATTTTGTTCAGATTTTGGTGGAGGTTCTCCATTCACTTATTAAATGAAGGAACACATGGATGATTCTATTGATGCACATTACATATCATTTGGAGCACATTATTATTCACATTTTCAGCAGAACTCCTTGTTACTTCCTGATGATGCACATTTACATGGATGCACCTATGATATGTATTTGAGTCACTTGAAGACTCATGGTTTTTATTGTTCAACACTTGGTTCATTTGATGTTGGAGGAACTTCATCCAACACTAGGGTGAAAATACTTATGATGGGAGAAAATTTTTGTTACCAGCCACATACATTGTTATATCTTTATGATTCACTCATTCATAGATGTATGGGTAAGAATTCTTTGAGTCATTTGAAGTCTCCTTGTTTCTGTTGCTCACTATTTGGTTCAAATTTGAGTGGAGATTCTTCATTCACTTCTTGGATGAAAGAATACATGGCTGAATATTTTTATGCATATCACTTCCTTTTGGAGCATCATTATAGGACATGGGATACGCAACTATGTCATTGGATCTTATTTGATTGGTCACTTGAAGCATGTATGTACTTGGAAAATGGTAGTCTACTCACTGGGAGGTATAAGCACTTTCATGATTTCTTGGTGAGGCACCTACTTGATGTACATTCCTATTATGTTGTTATATACTTTGATGATATATATTATGCACTCATGATGTTTGGAAGAATGCATATAATAAAATGGGATCCATAAATTCTCTTTCCAAATGGTATGGGTTGGAGAGCACTCTTAATTGTTGGAGTGCAATGCAAGCAATGGGATCCTGGGATAGTTTTTAGTCCCATTGATTTAAAATTATTTGGGAAAAAAGAAGTATAGGAGATGGATTCCTCATTTAATAAGGTGATTTTAATCAGATTAGTGCAGCAGCAAGCATGGTGGTTCCTATCTAAAATATTCATGGAATCTCAAAGACTCAAAGTGGGCAGCTCGGTGGAAACTTCAAAGAATCATACAGAAAGTAGGTTCTTCAACAACCATGTTTGAAATTGATTGAGGACAAGAAATATTGGGAAGGTAGGATTTTTAATGTCCCAAATTTTTCATTGGGTCATAATGGCCAAATAAAATTTTCCATATTCATGAAAGTTGTCAAATGGATGCTAAAAGTCAAATAATTGCCAAGGAGGAAAATCACTAGTTTCATAGGTTGGGGGAGAAATATATGAGATTTGGAATAAGGGGTATAATAAATTATGTTTAGAAATTATAATAGGATAAATATTTAATAATTTATCTTATTAAATAAATACAAGAGAAAAATGAAATGGCTATGGAAAATGTAGACACATGGAGACTATGGGGCCCACTCAAGCTAGAAATCCTATGTTAAATGGAATCCTCCTCTTGTAATTTATAATATATGGGAATAATAATGTTTTGGGATGGATTATGAGGTTAATATAATTTTCCATATACTTCATAGGTCTAATTTGGGATGAAACAGTGCCATTTCCCCAATACCTTGTTGTAAACTCTTGCAATATTGATGGAATCGAATATATGTGTGCACCATTGATGATTTATGAATGAATGAAATGAAATGAAATTATATTATTGGTTTCATTCTCTGTAAATGATAATATATGGCCATTGGGTCGAATTTCATAGCATTTGGGGAAAACTACATCTCATTTCCCCAAGGGTCCAAATCTAGTTTTTTATATCTGATTGAAGGAAGTGATAACAGCCATGGGAGTTGGATTTGTTATGCATATGAGTCTATGATAATGTATTATACACATCCCATGATTCAATTTTATAATTTGAGTGATTTTATGTACATTTGGCAAGCCATTCCGGCAATTACCCGGGAGGGATTTGAGCCCAAAAATTGCTAGTAAATTCATCTATATTATTCAGAATTTGATATAGAATTGAAGAACTGATTGGAGGACCATAATAAATCCCTGAAAATAATAATTAAGTTATTATATAATTCATGCACCTTATTTGAATATTTGGGAGCAATTGGGCTGATTTGGAGACCAAGACACTAAAACTAGGCAAGAGCCAAAATTGTGAAAAAATTGGAAAATTGGGAATTTTAATAAAATTCCAAAAAGGGGACATTAAAGCTAACTGACCGAGACAATTTATATCTATCCATTAGATGCATCATTCTTATTATTCTCACACTTAATCTTATATAAGTGTGAATAATTCTTATTATAGTAGTAACACCCAACAATATTTCTTTGATAGTTTTTTATCATCCTATGTATTTTCTTCATTAAAATTCATCTTCTTAAATACCATAACTTGATCTTTATTTTTTGTTCCCTTCATAGTAAGAACTTGTTAAAAGTATTTACTTATGAACATATTCAAGAGATGTTCTTCTTGAAGAATTATACCACCAATCTTGTTAATTAAAACCATTCCACTTTTCTTTGAAACATTCAAAACTATTACAAAAGGTTGAAATACTTCGTTCAACACACTGATTGTCATAGGAACCAAGTCATTTTGATCCACTATATCACCAAAAAACCTAGTTGGACATGTGAAATCTTTCATGTGGCTAAAACAATCAACAACACTCTCATTTCCATACAACCAATTAAACAATTAGTAGAGTACTCTCAACTTATTTGATGTTGCATACAAATTTTGTAGTGTGGTTAATAATACATATATTATGTGAACTCTTCAAGTTCCTAATTAGAGGAATGGTATGATTTTCCATGGTAGATTTTATGAAACATTAAACATATTCATCTCATTCCTCAAACTTTACAATTCAAAAACACGAGTAGGAGTAACTTCCACACTCTCTACATTCTTTAACAACCTTTGTTTCGATAACACACTCTATATCTATAATTTACAAATAGAGTAGTTATTTCCATCCAAATTGGTGTCCAACAAGGGAATGTTTCAATAGGTGAGTGTCATTATTCCCCATGATTAATAATCTCCACAATACCTTTACTCTAATATTGATCTACAAACGTTTCTTTAGGATTGCATGAAACTAGGATTTTATACCATATTGGCAATGAGGAGGAGTTATTCTTCATAGTTGAAATTTTGAAAAGTTCTAACCCTTTCTAAAATAGGATTATAAGTTGTTATGCACTTTGATAAATGTTCACTCCCAACCATAATTACTAAATCATCTATGAAACCAATGCATTTCTATGTTATACAACCTATTCAACTAAATACAACACAACAAATCCCAGTGTGCTGGGGGTGATGTTTTCTCATTTATGGATGGATTTTTGGGTACAACCAAATCCATATTAATCCCGAGGACCAACAAAAGACTACATTTATATGTCCTTAGGGTACTTTTGCATACTAGAAGATGCCTTTCTGCCTTAAAACTGCTGGACCTACTTTTCAGTGGGCCGTGACCTTTGCTTTCCACGACCTTAAGCAAATTATTGAGTTTTATCTAAACGATTTAGCTACTCACTTTGGTTTGAGGGTGGATCACCCAGATCATTTGTATTTGGTATTTGAAATATGCCTCCATTATCAAATTCAGTTAAATCATCAAAAGTGAATATTTTGTGTAAAGGTTGGCCGTTTAGTGGGGTTTATCGTGTAAAAGGAGGATATTAGGCCCAATCATTTAAAGGTTGAGGCAATAATATGATTGTATCCCCCATGTAGAATCATACGCCTTCAGAGTCTCCAAGGGATGGCTAATTTTTTATGTAGATTTGTCATCAATTATTCCAATTTGACCAAGGGATTTATGCACTTGTTTAAGAAGGATAATCCATTCATATGGGACAAGTGAGCCCAGGATTCATTCAACACTCTTAATAAATACTTGGCCTTGACCCCTGTGGTTAGTCCACCTTATTATAGCAGGGATTTCTTGTTTTATGTGGTTTCATATCAAGAGACGATTAGTATGGCTCTGGTTCAAGAGGATGATGAGCCCTAGGAGCATGTTATTTACTATATTAAGAGAAAGAATCTTATTGATGTGGAACTCCGATATAGTCATGTGAGAAGTTTTCCTTAGTGATTGTTCATGCAGTCCAATATTTAAGACATTATATCTTGCTTCGCTAGACTACGATTATAGCCAATATCAATCCATTTTAATTTTTCTTGACTAGACGAATGATAGGGGGAATATAATAAATGGATTTTTATTTTCCAATAATTTGACCTTGAATTTGTTTCAGCAAAATCAAAGAAGTCATTAGTATTTGCTGAGCTTATGTTGGATCTCCCTAGTCTGTGTGAAGATGTGATTCACGAGGATTCATTTGTGAATGAACACATCTTTTTCATTTCATGTATAGACCCTTGGTATGAAAATATTATCATCTATCTTCAAACTTTGAAGGTTTTCCCTCACTTCTAGATGGATGAACATCAACGTTTACGTCATAATTCTAAGAGATGCCTCATCATCAATGACACTTTATATCGTTGTGGGTTTGTCCCCTTTGACGTTGCTGTTTAACTCATGATGAGATTAAGGTTGTGTTGAATGATTTCCATGGCGGGGTGAGCCATTAGGGGTGGGTAAGTTTAACCCCATGTGGCATGGGCCTTACGTGGTGAAACATGTCCTAGATAAAGGTTCCTATAATCTAGAAGAATATGAAGGAAATTCCTCAGTAGAGTATAGAAATGAGATATATCTTAAGACATACTATGCTTAACCTTTATCAGAGGATGACATCTTGTATATTACTATACACTTTGCATAGTTTATTTTTGATTCCCTTGTAGAGTCACCAGCTTGTTGATATGCTTCCTATTCTATGTCAGATGTCAACAGAGTCTTCAGTATACTTAGGATTTGCTGATGATGTCAGTCACCACAACCAAAACCTAGCTTCGGATGCCTAGGCTATATATGCACCTAAGGGTCATTTTGTTTCTTTAGGAAGTGTGTGTCTCTAACCATTGTCCAACAATGTTGTTGAGTATACTTTCGTGATTGAACTATTACATGATGCCATTTCCCATGGTATTTGATCTCTCAAAGTTTTGCTTGAATTGCAGTTAGTTGTGTCACAATTAAATGGCTTGTACTGTATCAGGGATCCTACTTTGTTTTGAAGGTTATTAAGGGTAATATTGTTGGAATTACAATTTGATTACATTACATCATACATTCACATACCTAGACTTTATAATCATGTTTCCGATTCATATGCTAATGACATTTTAGATTGGAACTTGTCACATCAATGAAGAAGTATGTACATTAAAATCATTCACATTCAAACACACATGTAAATGTATCAAACCAATCACTATAAGAATTTATTTCCAAATAGAGTTAAAAATTGTTTCACAATACAAAAATGTCATAGTATAAAAACTGGGCTCTAAGCCACCAAAATATATACGATCGATACAAATGTCTATCTTGACATATATGCATGTGGGATTGGGTGATGATCATGATAAAACACTACAACATTGTACAACCGCCTTAACAACCTAACCCATGGATGGGATACCCCAACTACATGCCTCTGTGTCACCTTGGGCAAGTCCTCGACTTGCACTATGGGTATCCTGCGTGTTAATTGGGAAATGTTTCCATGTATGTTCTGCATCATCCACTTGGCATCAACACAATTCATCTCATCCCCTCGTCCCCTTTGTTGATGCAGGGGGAAACCATCCTTTCATCGCAGACCTACATCTACACACCTAAAATTCATGTTAGCACATGATACAACCTTTTGATTTCTATATATAAAAAAAATAAAAAAAAGAATAAAATAAATAAAAAATACAAATGGGATATTACATATATATTCATATGTGGACCCTAGTGGTAGTGGCATGTTTGGATCTCCATGGAATTCGAACCATGCATAGGGATAATCATCTATGGTGGTGATTTGTTGCTGCCACTAGTAGAAGAAGTTAGGTGGGAAATGAGTGGGTTCCCTACCTAGCCCTTAACCTCTTCATCGCCTCCACCTAGTGTGTCTGGGATGGATCCTGTAGACTATGAGGAGGGACCTCAACTCTAGGGCTGAGACTCGGTACCCTCTAAAAAAGAAAGTACTATGGAATGTTGGCATAACCAAAGATTTTTATTCGAATGAGCTTGCAGTTAGCCATATATTGTTTCATGATGCTAAATAGTGATGTACTCCAATCATATACCATAGGTCTCATGCACACTGTTGGCACCAGGATTTTGAGCCCCCAAGGTCGAGCGAGGGGAGAGGCTCACTCCCAGGCAACAACAAAACTACTTTAGACTGCGCCTCCAGCCCTACGCAGTCAGAGAGGGATCTCTCATGTTTTTGTCTTTGGATTCTACTTCGCGTAATATTTTTAGTCAAGGATAATCAGGGGGATAGAATCCTCAATGGGACAAAGTGTATCAAGGTGAGATGTAAGGCGGGATTATCAAGGTAAGGTACCATTGGAAATGGAGTCTTAAAACCTACGTACGGAACACTTGCATAAGGAAAGGAGTGGCATGGGGTTGCAAATAGAGGCAAGGTAGCCGTCGATCTCCCAATCAGGAGATCTTTAGAAAGCGGTTGGAGGACGAGAGAGAACATCCCATCACATGGAGCACTAGTGAGATGAATTCCATGCAACTTTAGAAGAAACTTGATAAATATATGGAACAATAGCCGAAGCATAACAAGTATGAATTCCTAACTATTATACACTAAGTTGCATACATGAAAGAAATAAACAAACTTGAATGAAAACAGGAAGCACATTACAACGTAAAAGAAGGTAGATATTGGGAGAAGCAATGACACATGAATCTCTTCCATGAGAAACAACTCTTCCTCTACAATTTTATTCATAACACATGCATCAAATATTATTTACAATGGAGAGCCTCAGCCCTAGAATGTTTTCCAATCCAACCAAATCCTCTATCCCTCTATCGGGAGTGTATTTATACTATTATAATGCTGAGACTACCAAATTGAAAATTGTTACAATTCACTATCATGCGTTAACAGTACAGGGAGTGGAACTATCATCACATTTTACAGATAAAATAATAAACATTATGGCGCTAGTGGTTGCCTTTGGCCCAAGTAACAATTTGATGCGCTTGGTCGCCATGACGGATTATGAGTATGATACCTCATTTTCTTCCCGAAGCGTGTGCTTCCATCGTGTTCAAATGCAACTTTCCACATGGGAACACACTGGCAAGGTAGTTTGCATCTTTCCCCGGTTCAATCACATCTGCCACCTCCTTCCTCTCCGGGTATGATTGTTAGCCATGGGCTATGGAAGAAGTGCCGCATTGCTTCTGGTTGAGACAAACCTGTGGTGTTTCTTGTCATTCTTGTAATTCTCACCTCCAGTGAGGTGAACTCCCCCACATGCAATAGGGTGTAGCATATCTACACCACCCCCATCACCCTTGGAAAGTGGACTTCGCAAATAGGGCTGTGTAGGCTTTAGGTCCCTGAAGCTCCCATCCGAACAAATACTTACATAGGGAGTGGTCAATGACTGTCTCGTTTTATGGAGGCTTTGGTGGCAGCGATGCTATCAGGGGTTCCTATAAAAACACTTACAGGGAGCAAGTGCCCAGGACTCGCGTCATTGGAGATGCGGGTATCATGTCTAGGCCCTGATGACTGGTGTCACTATTGCCATGCAAATACCAAGGTGATGGGTGAGTGTGGAAACTTCTCACCAACCATCAGCACCCTGAGACGGACAAGCTTCTCAATCCAGATCTTCATCGTCAAACTCTTCGGGCCTTTGCATATTCATGGAGAAGTAAAACTCGGGTTCTAGAGATATGTTAGTTCACTCCTATCACTCTAAAAGTAGTATATATAAGGCTCCAAGACTGACCCCCGCAGTGGCTGGTCAACATTATTGTACTCTATCATCGAGTGTATTTGGCATCCGCATGTGTGACGACGCGAGCAAAGTGATCCTTTACTTGTTGGGGACCTAGCCACGTCGTTTCCCCGATAGTGGTGCCTTACCGTCTACTATGGGAAGTATTTGCAGATGGCACCTGGTACAATTGATGCATACTACAAAGTTCATGAGGTGGACGATCCCACATTTCCTTGTGCTAGTGATGTAGGAAACATAATGGTCTCCCACGCTGTGTTGGCTTTACTTCATATGAGTAGCAGATTCGTCGGTTATTCTCCTTAATTCCACAAGCCAACTCACACAAAATCCACCTATCTTTACATAACATGACTCTCCCAAAGGGATGATTCCACCATTATGCATGTTACAAATGGCATCAGAGACATCGGCCAATCCGCAAGGATGTAGATTACACGTGTGAACGTCTCCTCCACTCTACATGTGAAACCTCTAGCTTGGGAGCCTTCTCAGCCATCCAATTTGAGGAATATTTTACATCCACTTTCCATGTTCCATTCTTTCTACAGCCAACTTTTCTCCTCTGAGCACTGCAGGAGTTCTGGATCGTGACATGTTCTCGACCGTTGATCGCAACCAAGCCTTCATGCAGCTGTAGATCCGAGTGGGCTCCATCATCTTTCGCAATGAGAAACCATGGTATTCATCTGTGCTAGTCCACATTGTGAAATAAATTGTGCCTGTAGATTTCTTTCCTTTATTATTGCAACCATTGATCTTTGTGATCGCTACCCCTCTTTCGTGATTTGAAATCATGGCTTTACCCGCACAAGTATGGCTTGCGAAATTGGTTGAGGCTGTAGACCTGATTCAGATCCCATCTCAGCCATAGAATGTTTCCAACCTTTAACCCATTTTGTGACTTGAAATTGTGGCCTTGGCCAAGCATGTCTGCTCACGTGAAATGGTTTGGAGCCATTGATCCACCTTCGATCAATCTTAGCCTTTGATTTTGAGTCCTGTTCAATGCCTTTAGCACACCTTCCATTTTATTCTTTGCCTTATGCTTCTGATAACCTGAAGGGGTGTTCATATGAAGTTTGCAGGAATGAGACCTTCATCAAACTCTTATCAGGCCCATAAATCAACTGTTAAAAAATGGAGTGTTAACACACACTACCACGTATAATATGAGAGGTCGTGATGCTTGATGTAGGGATGCCAACCCCACTATACTAGCCAATACTAGAACTATCACTTTGAGACTGATGCTCTAGATAGTGTTCACCAAGACTTTAATTCCTATATTTTCTGTGTCAGGAACACAATATATAGCTATGTACTCTTCGATAGTAATTCCTCCACCTAATCCATGAGCCCATAGGTTCATTACCTCACCTCAATGGGATAGCCTTGTAATAAAGTAGATATCATCTACCTCTATTCTCAAGGAAATCCAATCTATCATGAATGCCTCTTTGTCCAGATCCTAGTAATCTACAAACATATGTAAGAGTCTTGGTTGGTCCCTCAAGCCCACAAGGTTCCAAAATTTGTATAGACCACACCTCCTTAAAGCTTGTCGAGTGTTTATGTCACAGTAAACTACCCTATCAACATCTTCAT
This sequence comes from Pseudotsuga menziesii, assembly GCA_001517045.1. Taxonomy (NCBI): domain Eukaryota; kingdom Viridiplantae; phylum Streptophyta; class Pinopsida; order Pinales; family Pinaceae; genus Pseudotsuga; species Pseudotsuga menziesii. The sequence goes on from LPNX010367282.1 coordinate 84,644, forward strand.
GCTCATGTTCTCTCTATTCTAGTACCATCCTAGCAAGAAAAACCAAGAAATTGTGAGTTTACACCTTTAAATTGGACATTCATGGCACTATATGTGATTTCTTGTTGTGATAGGTGCATATATATGCGGGCAGGATTATATTTTCCCACGTATATCCATCCCTATACATGACACGATGATATGTGACCTACATGGGTTGAGAATCCCATCTTTAGGAGCCTAAAAATTGAAAAATCACCACTGAAAACAAAAATTAATACATTGAATGCATGAAGAATGTGATCATGAAATTCTTGGTCCTAACAACTATGGATTTTGTGGCCCGCAACTCTCAGAATATTCATTTGAAATTTCGAGGTCCAACAAGCTCTAAATGCATTATTCAACTATGCATGATATTCAACTATTTACTAATGTTAACGTAGAGAAATTTAAGTTAGTCTACTAGAATCAATTATTGTTTCCAAAGGACACTCAACACCAAATCTGGTTTCTAGTCGATACAAAACATTATCTACATAAAATTGACATATTAGTGCATATATTTTCTAAATGTACTTTATGATACACATTTCATCTTCAAAATTCACTTTTATCTTGTGTTTATTCTTTGATCCACATATATAATATTCTTCTTTAATTGAGGTATGCACAAGACTTCTCTAATGTCAACTGGACCACATATATGCAATAACATATATACATCACCTTCACCAACAATTTCCAATGTCATTTCATCTCCAAGCTTCGTATCTACCTATGTAGATTATTCAACTCACCAAAACAATCTTGTCTCTTGATCATGTGTTTAGTCCTATTGGAATAAATGAACGAAGCATCTTCCATAGCCTGTATCACAACAACAATGTGATCAATGCACCTTTCTAAATATTATTCTTTTATTTATTTCCCTCTATCATTTTTTTGATGTAACAATCTTGGGGAAACCCATCAGGTACTTCCACTCATTTCGAGTATGGTACCTAGGGTAAACCAACTAGTTGTAACTTTGGAAACCTAAATCAGTAGGGACATCGAGTGAGGCCCTTTTATATGCATATCCACCCGAGTATTTGACCTTGATACCTTATGATTTCTATTCACAACACCCAACCACTCGAGCTAACCCACCAGGATAATTTCCCTCTATCCCTTAGGAATTATTCTTATTATTCTCACACTTAAGATTATAGTGGTGTGCACCATTATTGTTATAGTGGTAACACCCAACAATATTTATCTAATATTTTTAATCATCCTATGTATTTTCTTCATTAAAATTCATCTTCTTAAATACCATAACTTGATCTTTCTTCTTTGTTCCCTTCATAGTAAGAACTTGCTAATTTTTTTTATTTATAAACCTCTTCAAGAGATGTCCTTATTGAAGAATTATACCATCAATCTTGTCAAGTAAAATCATTCCACTTCACTTTGAAACATTCAACGCTATTAAAAAATGTTGAAATACTCTGTTCAACCCACTAATTGTCATAATAACTAAATCCTTTTGATCTAGTATATCACCAACAACAACTAGTTGGACATGTAACATATTGCATGTGGGTTAAATAATAAGAAACACTCTCATTGTCATACAACCAATTAAACAAATAGTAGAGTACTCTCAACTTATTTGATGTTGCATATAAATTTTGTAGTGTGGTTTCAGGTACATATAGTATGTGAAATATTCAAGTCCCAAATTTGAGGAATGGTATGCTCTTCCATGGTAGAGTTTATGAAACACTAAGCATCTTCATCTCATACCTCAAACTTCACTAATTCAATAGCATGTGTAGGAGTAACTTCCATACTCTCTAGATTCTTTAACAACCTTTTCTTCGGTAACAGATTCAATATCTGTAATTTACAAATAGAGTAGTTATTTCCATTCAAATTGGTGTCTAGCAAGGGAATGTTTCAATAGGTGAGTGTCATTATTCCCCATGATTAATAATCTCCATAATAACTTTACTCTAATACTTATCTACAAAATTTTCTTTAGGATTAATTGATCCTACTAATGAATACCTAAGACAGAATGGGAAAGTATTTATAACAAGGAAACATGAGATGAAGTGGAGGAGGTATTGAAAACATTGAGGAATCCAAAGGAACATGAGCATGTAGTATGGAAGAAAGGAGGAGTTGAGGATATGGAAATAGACAAGGAAGAACAAATCCCTAAGTAAAAAAAGGAAAGAGCAGAGCCCTCATAGACTTCACACACCTTAATAGAGAAGGAGATAGAGATAGAGGTATCCAAAGAAGTTGGAGAAATGAGTAAGAAATCTATAGTCCAAGGAAAACCACCAACTAGATTTATACCTTATTTTTCTCTAAGTTTATAGTTCCCCTGAAGTCAAAGGCCCTCACTCCAACAGGTCTTGTCCCAATCCAAACAAATCTATAGTCTATCTATAGGGAAATTAGGAAGGACAATGTATAGGGTATAAATGATTATAGACAACAAATAGTTCCACCTTAGAAGATACTGATGTTAGTGGTAGATAATGTTGATGACAATTTCAGATATGTAGTGATATAACCTATGGTGCCAATACACACCAATTTGAGAGATTATAGAGATGAAGAGCATGTGATAAACTAGAGTCAGTTTGGAAAGTTGGAAAAGGTGGATTTCTTCAGGTAGGCGAGTGATATGATATGTGGAAAGGTAGTGAAGGCTACCAAAGCAAATAAATACTAAAATAATCTCTAAACAAGGTTGGAGGCCTGCTAAAGGAAGAAAAATGGACCACTAGGGCCAAATAGGTCACAATAAAAGAATTGGAGGAAAATAAGTGGCTTTAAGTTCAAATCATGATGACGGATCCCAATTCAAGTCACTAATAGCTACAAAATATAATGAAATAGAAAATCTAAAGAAACATCTCAACATACCTAATGTGAATCCAGTGAAAAAAGTAGAGATCCACTAGGTAGAGAAAGAAAAAGAAGATATGTTAGTTATTATGGTAAAATACAAAATATTAGCAGAATAAAAAGAGAAGAGAATCAATGATCCAACATCACAAATAAAAACACTGGAATTTTAGAAAAATGTTAGAGAACAGTTTATTCCCCTATCAACAATTGCATCTATAACATCAAAGTAGGCACCAATTTAGACGGAAGTAGAACAAAGTACTCAATATCCTATAAATAAACCAATAATAAAAGAGGTATTTGATGTATATGAAATGGAATAAGATGAAACTCCATCTGAACCAAAAATAATTGAGGAAGATGTACAATGCAAGATCAAAGGCCTAGAAGATGACATCAACCCGAAAAACAATAGAATTATATATCTAGGAAATGATCTAAGTAAGAAAGATGATGGCATATTTGACCTTAAAATATAATTAGATGTCTTGAAAGGTTAGGTTACATCATTAGAATGGATTCTCATGGAGAAGATTCACTGAGGAGAACAACTCAGGAAATATGGGACAAGATAACTCAGTTGTTCAATGAAAAATGGGACTTTATAGAATGGATGATTGCTGACGTGGAAACCTATAATTAAAAAAGGGATGAAATAAATCAAGTTGTATATACATTGGGAGATAAGTACACTCAAGCTAGAGATACAATTGATTATCTAAATAGTAGGAGCAACAATCAGTTGGAAGAACTGCAATTAAGAAACAAGACATAGGTGATTAAAATTTACAAAAGAATAATTTTGAACCAGACTATACATAATATTGCAAAATAATACAAATAGTCTAAAATATGATATCTCATATTTCAACACCATGTTCAATGGAGTGACCAAACTTGGATTTCCTTTGTTATGGGATGGGAATGCAGAGTTCTACTCGAAGGAAGAATACCAAAACAAGTTAAGGGAAAAGATAAATTAAGAGTTTGAAGAGGCGTTAGAAGGGGTAATAAGTGGAAATCAAAATTTTGAAAAAATTAAGCCTACCTTTCATATTTAAACAATACTATAACAATTTTCAAGTAGATGGGGCCTTTGACATATGAAAGGAATTTTGAAGTAGAACTAGCATTAGAAAATATGAAAAGTCATAGAACCCCAATGGGAAAGTAGTGGCAGTTGGTCACCTAATATCACAAGATATATCTACCACCTCAATCACAGATATCTGAGAAAGAATATAGATCCTCTTCTCAACAACCACAGACTACACAATAATCTCCTCTTCATCCTTAAAAATTTGCGCAAGTACTGGTTGTGCACAACAATAAGCAAGACACTTTATTCCACTAGAATTCATGCCACCTGGAAACACACTACAACCTGAAAGCATATCATACATGGAAGTGCTATAAAGAATGATCCAAATTGGCATTCCACCTAGCTATTCACTATCTCCAACTCAGTAGAAAATGTGTGGACAACAATAACCCACTTAAAGAAAGAAAAGTGGCAAAGGAAAAAATAAAAATTGAAATACAGTTTTATGTAAAAATGTAATTTTTCAATGTAAAAAAGTAATAGTGAAAAAATATTACTTTTATATTATAAGTCAAATCATAAGACAACTTATTTTAGGTGCCCCTAGAGGCCTATATAATGTAGCACAAGACATGAGCAAAAGGATAGCAAATTCAGAACTAGAAGTATTCTTTATATTTTGTTGACTTGGGTGTATATTTTGCATTGTAAAGATTTTGACAGAGATTAATGAAATGAAGTCTTGCAGATTGTTCCTTCTTTGTTTGTCTTTTATGTTTCCATTATCTGTTTGAGAGGATTTATGAGAATAACAGTGAGTGCAGTGTTATTTGATATGAATTAAGAACCGTGAATGCTCTATTCGTGATTAAATTTTGGATTTTATTGCAAAATTCAAAGTTCATTTGGTTTTTTATGGCATTTAATACATCTTCTGGTGCTCTATATATGGAATATTTCTGTATATTTTTATTTTATGTAATGTATTACTACTCAAGAAATATTTAGATCTCATGTTATCCCTTTTAGAGTGTAAAGAATTACTGAATTCTATTCATTACAACTCAGTACGTTCGAAACCTATCTACCTTTAAGAGACCACCCGTTGGTGCTTCCTAATGTTAAATATTTGTTTTCATCATTTCATATATTTCCATTTTCCTACTTGTTCTTCCTGAATCCATCAAATTCCTTTGTACAATTTTCCTTTGCATTCACAATTTTATTCACAACCTATTAATAAAGATTCTAAGCATTCTAGATAATGATTCAAACCCCATTTTACACTCCTATATAGCTTGAATATTGTTAAAGGTTGATCGTCTTCATTCCCATGTTTGTTCTATCTTCAACCTAGTTCAACTCTAGGGTTTACACTTACTATGTTGATGCTGTAAGCATGTGAAAAAAAACATTAAGAAAAAAAAGTTATGAAGTGAATTGAAAGATAACCAATGCTTCTTATCGAAGACTATACATTATCATGGAATCAATAGGTCCATGATCATTGACACACACTCTTTTATGGAAGAGGTTCGTATGATGTAGACACAACCCTTGTTTACATTTGGATTGCGGAGAAAGATAAACCTAAGTGATGGTGATGGGATTTGGGTTTATCACTATAATAACAGAGTGTTCTCGTAGTTATATATGCACATGAATGCATGAAGTAATATGTATTAAAAAACTAGCATGTTGTAATACTCACCTCTATTTGGGACATCTCTCCCCCATGTGGGGGATCACTACTAGAAAACCCTTTACCCTCTATAGATCCAAATAATGTCTGCAAGTTTAAAAATATAAATATTAGCCGCCTAAAGGAGTACAATAAGAAAAAACTGATTTGAATAAGATTAAATCATTAACCATGTGTACTTACCTGCTTGAAAAACTCATAGAGGCCTCCCTTTGGGATAACACTAAAATAAGTGTCTCCCTCATCTTGTTGAAAATTTAATGCTCGTAACTTCAAAAATTATAAATATTAAACCATCTAACATGAATGAACTAACTTGTATTAATGAAATGACATGTATTAACAATATGACATGTTGAAATATGACCTCAATGTTAATTGTTGATGCCTAAGATATGACAACATATAGTACACCAACATCCCCCATCGGAGGCATCAATCTACTACAAAATTAATAATTACATTTATATTAACAATATTGACATGTGTGCAATGTGAGAAAAAAATAATTTGAACGACCTTAGTGTTAAAACCATATACTTGCCTAACCGAAAGTCATCATAAAGGTTGCATGTATCGGCACATGACCATAGCAGGCTTGACCACACGCCATGCACATGTGCAACTGAATGTGGGACTCATAGGATGTCACTCTACCCTGACTAGTATATGGTCTTGTGCCACCATGATTTGATGGTTGTACCCCACCAAAGGAAGGTGGACCTTCCTAGTCAATAATGGTGTTATGATAGACAATTTCCTGAGCTAGGGTTAGAAAATCCACTTATGTGGGGAACCATATGATGTGTGGGAGGGACATATATCCTAGGTAGAGGGATATGTGGTGGAGGTATGCGATGATTGTTGTCTCTAAGATTGGAAATTTGATAGTTTTGGTGCATCCCCAAATCTATGCCCTGGAACCCCAAGATATAAAAATAATTCACATGTTTACCCATCATGAACTCAACATACAACTTCTAGAGGAAGTATAGTGGTACTTCCCTATTGTTGTGTAGTGTAATATAAAAACCCCATGTACCATTGATCCATCTAGTGCTCTCAAAATGGTGGATACATGCACTACTCAATGAAAATATGTGCTCTGTTGGTGGTTGGAATGTTATTCATTCCAGGTACTCTAAATAGTGCAAATATATGTTCTTTTGTGATCTTTATCTTCTTAAATTGGTTGTAGCTAAAGACATTGGAATATTCTTTCATTTTCCTTTCTCTATACGATGTGATGTTGTACATAACATTAGTAGAGTAGTTAATTGTGTCCACAATGACATCTAAGGATTGTGCCAAGAAGCAGTGGAGTTGTTCTCCATCCCTCCGTGTAGCACCAATCTATATCAAGTGGGAAATATCTCACATAATCTATTCATTTGGATCCATAATAGCCACTGCAACTATAAATATATAAGGTAACATCAAAATCAATGGGGCTCATACCCATAAGTGTTAGGTCCGAAATTTAGGATAATATAACCCTCCCCACCTAGAAAAACACAGTCCTTAGTGTTCTAGGGACTCAGAATGAAATCATGAAACATGGAAGGATAAGCCTTTCTCATGGTGGCTTCATTCTCCCAAGTAGCCTCATCGGCTTTGAATTGCTTCCATTGCATTTTCAACTGGACTATGGTGTGCTTCCTGAGCTGCACCTCTCTCTTGTCTAATATATGAATAGGTTCATGTGCAAACTCCCGTTCAGGTTCCACCTGTAATAAGGACCAATCAATCACATGTTTAGTATCATAAACATATTTATTTAATAAAGATGCATGGAAAACATTATGAACTCTTATGTGAGCGGGTAATGCTAGTTCATATGCCATGGGCCCTCTCTTGGCCAATATCTCAAAGGGTCCACAAAATCTAGGTGCTAACTTACCACACCTTCCCAAGCTCAATGAGCTTCATTTTTCTTTTACTTTCAAGTAGACATGGTCACCTATTTGATAGTATTTATCTTATCTTTTCTTATCTGCATAGATTTTGTGGCAGTATTGTGCTTATTGAAGGTTCACCTAGACCTTGGTAATCAATTGATCCAATTTCTTTAACAAGTCAGGTCCTAACATGAGCCGATCCATGAGGATATCCCAAGTAACCGGTGTTCTACACTTCCATCCATAGAGTACCTCAAAGGGACTCATCTTGGAGGAAGTCTGGTATCCGTTGTTAGACGCAAACTCTACAACATGCAAGTAATATTCCCACTTTCTGGGGTTGTTCATGACATACATCCTAAGCATGTCCTCAACAATCAGGTTTACCCTTTCTGTCTGCCCGTCTATCTGTGGGTGATAACCAATACTAAAGTTAAACTACATCTCTAGTCCAGAGAATAAGGATCTCCAAAAGTTTCCAATAAACTTAGTATCTCGATTCTAGATGATTGCCTTGGGTATTCCATGCAATTTAAATATCTCCCTCAAGAAGATATTGGCAATGTGTACTGCCTTCTAGGTCAACTTCATTGGAATGAAGTGTGTTGCTTTTGATAATTTGTCAACTACTACAAAGATAGAATCATTTTTTTTATTACTCTTAGGTATACCAGTGATCAAATCCATACTAATGACCTCCCACTTCCATTTTGGAATGGGTAATGGCTACAACAATCCCAAAGGATGCTGATGCTTAGTTTTGACCAGCTGACATTACTGAAATTTCACAATAAACAATGCAATCCTGGCCTTTAACTTAGGCCAAAAATAGCGTCTCTTAATGATGGATATCATCTTTTGATATCCTGGATGCCCCAAGTAGGGTGTCTAATGAAATTACATGAGGATGCTGGACCAAATGTCCCATCCTTCTAGAATGTACAATATCTCCTTGGACCATAGAAGTCCTTTTTCTTCTACATTGTACTCTTTTTGTTGTTGAAACAACCTGTCCTTGTAGACTTTCTTGAGGATTTATACAAAGAATGGGTCGACTTAGTTTGTTGCTCTAATCCTCTTGTGTAAATCCGAATCGGTTTGACTTAAAGTCATCTCATATATCATATGAGTTCGTCGGCTCAAAGAATCAACAATCTTGTTCTCTTTGCCCTTAATATGCTTTAGCTCGAAATGGTACTCTCTAAGGAAATCCAACCATATAGCTTACCTTTCATTCAGATCCAGTTGCTCGAATAAATACTTTAGACTCATATTTTATGTCTTCAGAAGGAATTTCCTTCCCATGAGGTAGTGCCTCCACATATTCAAGGCATGGATGATGGTTGCTAACTTAAGATCATGTGTGTGATATTTATACTCATGTTCTTTTAACTTTCATGATTCATAATAGATCACATAATCATTCCACAAGAGGACTCCTCCAATCCCTTCCTTGCTTACATCTGTGCAAACAATGAAATTCCCATCAGGATCTGCAATTCATAGTATTGGTTTGGTCGTCAAAAATATGCTTAAGCATTTTGAAAACTTTCCTTGCACTTGGTTGTCCATACGAATTTATTTTCCTTCTTTTGCAAAGAAGTCATGGGACAAGCTATACTCGAGAAGTTCTCAATGAACTTCCGATAATATCTGGCTAATCCCAAAAAGGATATAATGTTGGTGACATTAGTAGGGGTAGGCCAGTATTCTATGGATCTAATTTTTTCCAGGTCCACAGCTATCCCTATCTCAGAGATGATGTGACCCAAGTATTGTATCTATGGTTTATAAAAATCACATTTACTAAACTTGGCATAGAGCTAGTGTTCTCGTAACACCCGTAGCACTATGTGAAGGCGTTCCTCATGTTCCTGTTTACTCTTAGAGTAAAATAGGATGTAATCTATAAATACCAAATAAAAATTATCCAGGTATTTACTGAATATATTTTTCATCATACACATAAAGTTCGCAGGCGCATTGGTCAACCTGAACGACATTACTACAAACTCATAGTGCCTGTACCTTGTACGAAAGGTGATTTTGTGAATATCTTCATCGCGAATACGTACCTGATGGTACCTGAATCACAAGTCGATATTTGAAAATATCTTGGCTCCTCCTACTTGATCGAACAAGTCATCAATCCTAGGGAGTGAGTATCGGTTCTTGATAGTCATTTTGTTAAGCTGAAGGTAATCGATGCACATCTGTATCGTACAATCGTTATTCTTCACGAAAAGTATCAGTGATCCCCAATAAGACACACTTGGTCAGATATATTCTTTCTCTATCAACTCTTGTAACTATAGTTTTAGTTCCACCAACTTCAGTGCACTAATGTATTAAGGGGATTTTGAAGCTGGAACTGATCATGGTGTCACTTTTATGGAAAAGTCTAGGTCTCGTTTTGGAGGTAATCCTAGGATCTCCTCAAGAAATATGTCCTTGAATTCTACAAGAACTAAAAATTAGTCTATGTGTTGTTCTCTCTCAGTCTTTATGTCTTGGATATTTATTGCAAAAAACTTAGAGCCTTTCCTAAAGCACTTCTTCGGTTGTAAGGAAGATATTTTCCTTACAGAAACTTTCTTTGGTATGCCTTGAATCTTCACTTCATTCCCTTGGCTATCTGTACAAAAGATTGACTTGTGTAAGAAATCGAGCATGACATGGTCCTATTCCAACCAGTCCATGGAAATAAGTATATCATATGATCCTAAGGGTAGGATGTCGAGGTTTACTTTCGTAGGAAAACCTTTAAGGTTTACCTCACAATCTTTAACTATTTTTGAAACTTTTCATTTTGTACATGTGGATAATCGTACAATCCAATTTTTATCATGTTTAATTTTTCCTCATTTACATATTGTGAGAAATTTCTTCTCAAGTTATATCTAGGAACTAGAACAATTTCACCATCAAAGTGTTTGACAAAACATGCAAGAGAAAACAAAGAGACAAAAAATAGATGGAACAACACATGTGAAAGGTGCTTATTGCTTGTCATATTATTATCATACATCATTTATAATACAATGGATAAATTAAAGTGGCTTTGGAAGCCAATTGGATTTGTACATGTGTCAATGTGGGAGATGACCTCAATCCCCCCTAGGTGGACCAATGGAGACCCGCCTCAGCCCAAACAGATTTGAATTGATGTGTGAGTGTTGGTGAGGTGTGCTGGGTCATTAAATACTCCAAGGCATGCATGGGTGAGGAAATAGAGGAAAGTGGGGTGCTCTATGTGGCAATAAATGCTCCTAGGAGAGCTAAAATAGGCCAGATTCACCCCCTAGTGCACTTAGTCAAACTAGAGCCCCACAAATCAATGAGGTAGCACTCCAATTCCTTAATGAGGGAGTACATGGGCTAGGTTGAATAGACCAAGCACTGTTGTAGGTGTGAACATGCCAAGTTAACTAGATATATTGTTGGATTACCTCTCCTAAGTCTAAACCATAGGACATTAATGAAATTTGTGAAAATTAGGTTAAAATAAGGTCTAAAATATATACTAAGGATTTATTACTACTCCAACACCCTCCCTTAATCCAGACTTAGTACAATTTTGTGATTTGTGGCCTTGACAACTAAGGCACAAGTCACCCTTTTACAAATTTTATTGATCCATGTAATAGAGGTAAGGGGGAAAACCTAATGGGTAAAACCTCCCCTCAAAAATGGATTATGAAACAGAAACAAAATATGCATATACTTCCAAACTAAAAAATGTATGGAGGAATCTTCTTCTTGGGAAGAAGAGGAGTGTGCTCAATCAACTCAGGAACAACTTCATGATGAATCCTTAGACTATGTATAACAACTGAAATGCATTGATGGGAGAGCAAATGGTACTCTTCAGATTTGAACCTCGAACCACCAGGTCAGTAATTTGAACCAAACAAGATGCCATGTGAGGAATTTGAATCACATAGGATGCCATGCCTGAAAGAGACTGTAAATGCTTGAGAATAGGTGACCCCAAGCGAGTCATAAGGATCTCAAAGCATCAACTTTGAATGAAGGTTGTAATTAGCTACAAGAATGTGGAACAAAAGTCCAAAATGTGCCATTGTGATGGAAAAAGCTTTTCCATATTCATATGAACTTAAAGGAACTCTATCAGTGATTGTGGAAGAAACATCTCCATTTTTTGAACCAATACTCTCATTTGAATAAAACTCATCTTCTAGAGAAGGCTCGCTATGGACATCAACTAGAAATACATCTTGCCCATTCGTAATAGAATACAGAGAGGAGAAGGGTGAAAGTAAATCTTCAGCAGTAGTGATGGAAACAACTCATATGCTCTCTTCATTAAACATAGTTCCTTGACAAGGAGAGGAAGCCACAGAGGAATAAACTTGAGCTGGATAATTTGCTGAATCTTTCACTACTTCTTCTTCTTCTTCATTTTGAACAGCTTCTTAAGAAATGCATGAGGCCGAGATCATAGGAAGAACACATAAGGAGGTGCCCATTTTCTTGCTCTCCATATATATCACATCTTCTTGCTGCATTCCAAGAGCTTCATCTATATTTATCCAAATCTTGAATGGGTAATCAATAGAATCAAGGATGTAGTGCATTGTAGGAAGTATAGCTAGACACATAGTTCCATAGGCTCTGTAATTGTCGTTAAGCCAAGCATCCTTCTCTTGTCAGGACTCTAGTTCTCTCACAGCACCAATGGACACATAATAGAGACATTGCCTCTTGAGATATGCACACATATTCAACTTCAATTCAGAATAGTTGAATGGGGAAAGGAGAGGAACAACTTTCGAATCCATGAAGTTGTTGTAGAGACTTGCAATGAAAAACACTCACATAAACTGGAAATATGCCCTAAATAGAAACTCAACCTCACAGGATTTGTTGCAGCTTCATCTAGCCTTGATACCATGTGACAAATTTATTCTCAAGTTAGATCTAGGAGCTAGAACAATTTCACCATTAAAGTGTTTGGAAAAACATGCAAGAGAAAACAAAGAGATAGAAAATAGCTGGAACAACACATGTGAAAGGTGCTGATTGCTTGTAATATTATTATCATACATCATTTATAATAAAATGGACAAATTTGAGTGGCTCTAGAAGCCAATTGGAGTTGTACATGTGTCAATGTGGGAGATGATCTCAATTCCCCCCTAGGTAGACCAATGGAGACCCAGCTAAGCCCAAACAGACTTGAATTGATGTGTGAGTGTTGGTGAGGTGTGATAGGTCATTAAAGACTCCAAGGAATGTATGGGTGAGGAAATAGAGGCAAGTGGGGTGCTCTAGGTGGCAATAAATGCTCCTAGGAGAGCTAAAACAGGCCAAATTCACCCCCAAGTGCACTTAGTCAAACCAAGGCCTCACAAATCAATGAGGTAGTGCTACAATGCCTTAATGAGGGAGCACATGGGCTAGGTTGACAAAACAAGGCACTATTGTAGGTGTGAACATGCCAAGTTAACCAGATATATTGCTGGATTAACTCTCCTAAGTCTAAACCATAGGACATTAATGAAATTTGTGAAAATCAGGTTAGCCTAAGGTCTAAACTATATACTAAGGATGTATTACCACTCCAACACATACATCGACAATTTTTAGATGATACATAGCTCTAGCAAGCACCGAGGTCAATCAGTATTGAAATAGAAGTGCTCAACATCTTACCTTCTATTTCAACCATGGTAGCATGATGGTATTCCTGTCTGCCATCCAACGCTGCATAAATTCATAGTGTTAAAGCTATTTCCTCTATCGTTGGTTCTTCCTGTAAGTTTTTCAATACCCCATTGGTATTATTCTTACAGTCCTGGGCATAATGAGGTCCTTGGCATATTCAACATTTAATCTTCAGTAGGGAAACATTGGCTCCCCTGTTGCTGTTGGCTTGTTAGAATTTGGAGCTGGTACATATGGATTTGTACCTCATTTGTTGAAGTTCTTGTTGGCTAGAAAACTATTATTCATTTTTCTATACGGTGGTGGGTTAAAACCCAGTTTGCGGTTGTCAGATAATTTCTTAGACCTATCTATGTTTCTTTTTAGGTTCTCTTTCCTTAGCTACCCATGCTCATAGAAAATCCTAGCTTTGTGCAATGTGGTGTCCAAGGTTTTAGGCATGTCAAATTTAATAATTTCCTAAAAGTTGCGAGGAAGACATCCTAAAAAATGCTGTATTTTTACCTTATCCTTGATGTAGGGTACGTAATGCAACAGATCCAAAAATATTTTAATAAAAGCATCCATAGTCATGGATCCCATACTTAACTTGTGAAACTCTTTCACTTTTTGGTCAAAAAATATTTCTAATATGTATTTCTCTTGGAAAATCTTGCGGAAATTACTCCAACATAGTTCTCTTACATCGTCTTTCTTGGTATGCTTCAAATCTCTCCACCATCTAGCCGCTTTTCCGTTAAAATTATAGATGGCCAACTGAGCCTTCATTTTTTCTAGAGTAGTTATGAACTCGAAAATATTTTCTCATACCTAACAGCCACTCTTCAGCTTTCTCACCTGTGTTCACCTCTCCTTCATAGGCTTGAGCTCTTATTTTTCTGAACTCCCCCTGGAGTTTGTCATCATTTATTTATTTCTTTCTACATGGAGAAAGAGAGTCATCACTAGAAGGATTGTGATAATCTCATTTTGGAGGTTCAGGGGTATGTTCCTCATTTCCTTCTTCTCTTGGGATGCTAACTGGTTTATGATAAGGTTCCTTCTTGAACCTATCTGTGGAATGAGTGGGTTTTCCCTGTGGGATTCCTCTCGTCATGTTTCACAACAATGCTTCATTAATTGCTTGATGTTCCTTTCTCTCATTTAGATGATCATCTCTGAAACTTTGCAACTCTACTTTAAGACTTTGTATGGTTTTCATTATATCAGAATTTAGTTCTACCACTAGTTATACTTCCTGGGTGGGGGTATTCAACTTCCCTTGCCAGTTTTTATCTTCTTCAGTGTTCATGATATGAACTGTTCTTTTAAAATCTTGTAATTGCAAATTTTAATAAAAAGAAAAATTTCTGTTAGTTAACAAAATTTAAACATACTTTATTTTCATTGCAACGAATGTTGGGTACACCCATTTGGTCTCTTAGTGTTGAAATTGGGCTTTGATACCACTTGTAATTTCTCCAAAATTTGAAAATAAAATAATTTTTTTATTAGGCTAGTCAAAACTACCTATGCTCGACATTATTTGAACTTGTGTGGAAAGTGTCGCACTCTATTTACTATACTGTAAAGTTGTAAGCTGTTCTTACATTCTGCTTTCATATTTCTTGATGTGGTTATTTAATGTATACTTATGTTGTCGTGATGTTTCTTACTATATTGATCTAGGTTTACGGATTTACATGTATGATAGTTAATTCGATTACAACATTTGATTATTTGTTGTGTGAACAATTCCGACTTAACTCTATTATTGGAAAAAGGGGTGGAGTGGCGGGACTAGTTTCCCTTGTAACACCTAAGCGGTAACTATTTTCTACTTGTTATGTCGCACTTAATTATTTCTTACGAACTAATGCATTTCTTTCCATTTTGCATGCAAGTGCACTTGGCGACAGAAAACTGCTTATAAAAGATGAACCAGTGATATTGTCTGTTCATCGCTAAAATTTCACTTGGGCGACAAGGGGCTTACAGTCCTATCCTAGTAGTTACTATAATTGTTATTGGTTGATATTTACAGCAGGAGGGATGTTTCACTAAACTATGTTATCCGAATTACATTTATTGGATTCCCTCGTATAACATGGTAGCTCTTCAGTACTTGATGAGATACAGAAATTTGAAATTTCATTTAATCACTTATAAATAAGTGAGATGAGATCAATATTTTTTCTTGAATTGTTTTCACTGAACATAATTAATTAAATTTAGTAACTCCTAGTGCTTATCCATAGCCCATACTCAACGCTAAAAATAGGGACTTACAAACTTAGGGGAGTTCTAGAGCTCCTCGCTCAAGACTAATGCTAGGATGTAATTGTAGGATACATCTAGGGATACAATGGCCAAGGATATGATGTTCCAGAGCTTATGCTCAACATCAACATGGAAGGCTCTAGGGATTATCCCGACACTTCCAATTTATCTCTTCATGTGTTCCAGAGTTTCGTGCTCAACACAAATGTCTCAAGACTCATGTGCCCCAGAGCTTCTCACTCAACACAAATATAAGTACTCATGTGCTCTAGAGATTCTTGCTTAACACAAAACATCAATTTACCCATGCGCTCAAGAGATCCTCACTCAACACAAAACATCTCATCAACCATGTGCTTTAGGGTCCATTCCCAACACAAGAAAACATATA
>LPNX010367282.1:100777-183075 GCA_001517045.1 Pseudotsuga menziesii
TCAAAATAAAACATCAAGTTAACATCATAATCAATGGGGCTCATGCCCATAAGTGTTAGGTACAAAATTCAGGATATTACACTTATTTACCTCTATAATTGTTGCCTAAACTTCGAAGATCGGCTCAATTCCGATAGTTCTATAATGCCCATAATTATTAAAAAGGTGATTAGAGAGTCAATGCAACCCACTCATCAGTTCCAGAGAATTTTGGGTTTGATAATATGATATCAAAGGCCGGGGACACCATATCTACATGCAACAAGATTATGTTTCATTTCCAAATATGCTTCACACCCACATCAGTTTTCAATATAGGAAAGGAAAAAACAATCTATTTATTAGTGAAGAGGAGTCTGCTTTTGTAAGGAGCATTGTTGAGGAAAACAATTAGCAATATCTTATCCCCAAATAGAATAATGATCAAGCATTATACTAATCTAGCAGCTCTGCAGAGTGGATCTATATCACAGCTTGATCATAAAATCAATATTACTCTTTCTTCTCCAAGAATGGATAGTGTTTCTACTGAGTTCCCAAATTTTTCAAGGGCCTATTTGGGAGACCAAGATTCTTCTCCTCCACCAAATTTAGAGTGCCAAGAAAATATGAAGCAAAAAATTAATATCAAGTGCATAAAAGAATCCATTCTATCTCTAAATCCCATTCCCAGCATTTAGTTTTCGATGAACATCAAGGTGTGCCCAAGTCCATTAAGGTAAACACAAACTCTCTAACTTTCAGCCTCAGATATCAGTGTGTAATACATTATTTACCAAAATTATCCAATCAAACGTTGGTACATTTTAACATGTAAATCCATTCAAAGAATTGGACATTGGATCTAGTCTAACTCTAGTACACTTCAAGATGTAATTATCATCATATTGCAGACATTGGATCCAATCCAATGATGGTGCATTTTATATATAGATCTATTCAAAACACATACATTACATCTAAAATAACCAAAAAAAATGATGAGAAAGAAGGAAATCAGGAACTCACCTTCACATCAGTAGGTTGGAATTTAACGAAAAGGAAAATACCCAGTAACAACACTAGTTGTAACACCCACTCTGAAGCCGAAACAAACCACTACAGTACTCACAAAACCCATTTCTATGGCTATGATTTTCATCATAAATTATAGCCTATTAAATGATCCTTTAAACTCGGTGAGCACCTCTCATCACTAGTCATTATCCTCCCTCGGTCGCTCCTCTTCTTTAAATAATAAAAAAAATGCTCCACCTTCTAGCACTCCACTACTAAGAAAAATGTGGCTTCGGTGAACAATATTTTATGACACATGGCCAAAGAAAATTTCCACAAGGACGTGGTATCTAGCGTAGATCATGGAAGCACATCTTTATTTTCCAAGAAGGGAACCATTCCCTCGATCATCTCAAGGAGACATCGCTCCAACTCATCAAAAGTTATTAAATTCCAGTAAGCAAAACTTATTTGAGAAATTTGGGGGTGTTACAAAACATGATAAGAAGCAATCAATGAACAACATAACCATCTAAATCAGATTCAAGTAGCATAACGATAACATAGAATTGCATTAATAACCACATCGGGAAAAACATCTAGAAGAAGGTAAGAACAACTTATGATAATTTAGTTCAATGAAAAAAGTACAACACATTCCGCATAAGCTAAGATAATTTCTAGTTTAGGTAGTAATTGACTAACCTAATAAAAAAAATCAAATTTTGGGGACATTACAGGAAATGAATAAATGACAACTTTTCAAGCCACAAATACATTTTTATGAATTTTATTGCATATCCTAAGGCATTCTCTTACAAACCATAGTCACCCACCTTTCAGAATTCCTCATATAGTTTTTGTTGCAAGGGATTGAGCAAATAAATGGGCATTTTTAATCCCCCATCCCCCTAATTCTAATTTAAGAAGATCCAACTTACTACAAGAAGCCCAACGAAAAAAAATATTTGGATGCCACCCACAAAAAAATAAAAGCTTACTTTTTCATAGCTTTTAATATAACTTTAGGTAGGAAAAACTTCGGGACTTGATAAACTAGGGTGGCATTCAAAACAATTTTTAAGAGAATGAGCCTACAAGCTCTTGAGAGCCATTTATTGCACCAAAATAAAATGATTTTCTCTAATTTGGATATGATAAAAAACCAATAGTGTTTGCAATAGTCATATGGTTTTATAGATAAGACTAAATACTTTATCCCAATTTTCAAAAAAATAGTGAGAGAAAAGAAAAAGAACATCCATCCACATCTTTATATCATTATCAATGTCAATGAAAGAGATAGATAACATTTTCATATTAATAGTCATAACCATACTTGTAGCTTTATTAAAGAAATCTAAAATCTATTTCAAATTTATAGCATCTTTCATGTTCCCATTACATATCAACAGCTATTGGAAGGAGGCTAATATCCCCTTGCTTTATTAGCTACTACTCAAAGGATGCTTCCACACCCTATTTACCAACAACTTCTAGAAGGAGGCTAACACCCATTGGTTTATCAGCTACCACTGCAAGGATGATTTCACACCCTATTTACCAGCTACTACTACTGGAAGGATCTTGCCACACCCTAGTTTATGAGATACTATCGAAATGATGCATCTACACCCTATTTTCCAACAACTAATGGAAGGGCCAGCTACCCCTTGCAGGCATATATCCAACCCTAGAACGACCCTACCACCCTAATATGGTTTTTATCAAACTTGTAGATATTCTTATGCCTCCCTTGGTATTTGTTTTACTTAATGCTACATCAATCTGTACTACATAGATTTTCTATCTACTCATTCATCTTTCTGATTACTTCTTTTATAAATCATTTTGTCTTTTCATCATCAAGCCCTTTCAAAAATAGTTCCTTGCAACCTAGAATATTAATCTCTTCATCAAATGGGAATTTTCATTTGTTAACTCTCTCTTAATCTATCAATATATCAGTCATGCCCCTTCTTTTTAACATTGCTTAATTAATCCTCTGTTCATTAAATAACATACTGTGTTGATGAATGATAACTCTCCTACTACTTTGCTACAGGATTCTTTTTATAATCTCTTTCTTAATTTATTCCTTAATTGTGCATGCGTAAATAAAAATTTAATATAAATTTATGGTAACAACCTTCTGTAGTTTGTGGATGCCACCCACACAAAATAAAAACGTATTTTTTCATAGCTTTTGATATACCTTTAGGTAGGGAAAACAAGAAACTTGATAAACTAGGGTGGCTTTCAAAACAATTTTTAAGAAAATAATCCTACCAACCTTTAAGAGCCATTTGTTGCACCAAAATGAAATCATTTTCTCTGCTTTGGCTATGATCCAAAACCATTATTATTTACAATAGTCATATGGTTTTATATATAAGCCTAAATACTTGGTCCCAATTTAAAAAAAAATCTTTACAGAAAAGAAAAATGAATAGTCATCCACATCTTTAAATTGTTATCAATGCCCATGAAAGATATAGATGGAATTTTCATATTAATAGCCATAGCCATCCTTGTATCTTTATTCAATAAATCTAAAATATCCTTCAAATTTATAGCATCTTCCATGCTTCCATCACAGAAAATAAATATATCATTGTAATGTCTCGTACTTTGTTTACTGTACTAAATGTCGTACTTTGTTTGTTGTACTAAATGGCATAAGCTATGCTTACGTCCTAATTTCATATTTCCAGATGTGGTTATTAATGTAACACTTATGTTGTCGTGATGTTTATTACTATATTGATCTATGGTTACGCATTTACATGTATGTTAATTGTTTCGATTACATACTCATTGGTTATAATGTTTGATTACTGTTGTATAAGCAATTTTGACTTAACTTGTTATTTAAAAGGGGGTGGAGTGGCAGGACTTATTTTCCCTTGTAAAATCCTGAGATGTAACTACTTTTTACTTGTCACTGTGGGATTACTTATTTCTTACGAGCTAACATGTTTCTTTCCATGTTGCGTGAAAGTGAAATTGGTGACAGAAACTACTTATAAAAGTTGAACAGGACATGCTGTCCATTTCATCACTAGTACTCAGTTTTACAGATCCATCCTAGTGACATTATGATGGTTGTTAGTTGATTTTATGCAAGACTAGATGTTTCACTAGCTTGAGTTTCACAGGTTCTTATCATTATTTTTACGAACCCTACGCCAATGATTTAGTTACGGTTGTATTTATTATTTACATGGAATGCTTTTATTTGGTATTGATATGTTATAACTTTGTTCATGATTTGATATGGTATTGGTGTAATATTTAAAACCATACCATTAGTCCTTCCATGGCATATTTCACATGCCATGGAATATGGCTAAACCTATGTATTCGATGCATATTTTACAATGCACACGAATTAAACTTGGCTCTGTGTTAAAGGGTGATATAAAATATACAATGTGGTTTTTGAAATATGTTCTTGGAGGCCATGGTGGTGACATTAATGGAAATTGAAATGCGTGGGCATCAAGTTGAGGGCTTGGCTCTCGCATTGGTTTAGGGTCATTTTGCAGCAAGGCTGTGTGAGCTTTTCCTCTATGCAATGTGTTGGAGTGGAGCTTAGAAGGGTGGGCTATGGTGGAAGGTACATATTACACATTGGTTTAGTTTGGGTTCAAATCGTACTCTTTATCGTGGCTCTCTTATGTGTTTGTAGGTGTAGGGTTTGAAGAGACAGGGTCGTGGGTCGTGGGTTATTCGAAGGAAATGCCATACCCATACAGGTAAGCCCCACTGTACAAGTCTTAAAACTTGTCCCCCTATTGCATGGTTGTCGTGACAGAGTTTAAAAATAGTCATGGTTTGAATGTTTGGTTTTGGTTTCGATGGTTGCGTTTGTGGGAAAATGACTGTCTGTATAATGAAATTGTAAGGCATCAGGGATGCATGTAATGACTTGGGGTTTTGCTGGGGTTTAGTGAATTTGGGTTCGGACTATTGTATTCAGGTTTTATGAATGGAAACTATGTGCAACAATGAGGCTTGGGACTACTTGACAGGATTTACATATAGTAATTTTTATTAAGTTCTTGGTAATGGTGGCCGCACCATTGCTTGCAATGGTGTAAGGCTGAGGTTATATGACTGTGATTTTACTTATTGGATTTTATATTGGTTTTGTATATATATTTACATCATTTGCATACTGTGTTGATTCATAGTTAAAACTCATATTAGTTGGACTGTGTGGGTTCGTAAATCGTTTTTAAGTTCTTAAGTGAAATCGCCATTGTGTTGTTTTTCCTTTGGAGCCATGCTGAAAAGGGAAATGGATTTCCCACCATTTACACCATGACTGTGTAGTTAGATGAATGGATTTTTTTTTATGGTTGAAACTTGTTTATGGTTAATCCTTGTATTAGATTGTAAGGGCCGTGACAGGGGTGTAACCCTTCAACAGGTGTTGTTGTTATTTGCATAACGTAGACAGGGTAGTGTCAATGTTTAAATGATCTATTATTATTAGGGACAAGGGCCCTAGTTACAGTGTGTATTTTTAATTGGGTATTTCGACCACTGTGTAGAGATTAGATGTATTTTGATTTATGGTCTGTGTAATTACAATAGTGTGTCTTAAGTTGCAATGCTACAACGTGTGCTAGAAAATAATAACAAATCCTACAGGATTCGATATGGTGACTTGTAAATAAAATGACTCAACAGGAATTGATCATGGGTCGTTATGTTTGTTAAAGATTATTATTGTAAGGGTTGATTTGGGAATTTTATCGTTGACAGGAATAGCTCCAGTGACCTTTGTGTATTTATACTACATTTTTAATGTGTGTTGTACATATCATTATGGTGAATCTATTTGTTGAGACTTTCATTATGGCATACAAGTCTTGTATATGTAGTTTGTAAGTTATTTAAATAGCTTGGTTTATTATACATGCAATGGATTTATGTGGATCATTTTTTATATCTTCGGACCATTAGATGGTCGTGATATTTGGACTGTAGATTTCATTTATGGATTTCTTGACCGTATGAGTAATGATTTTGGTTATGACTTGGTTCTTAATAAATACATACAGAACCTGACAGGTCTTCGATGGTTTTAATCTAGCTTGTTATTTTGTTTTAATGACTATTCTTTAAGTATAGGATAATGTGTTTATAGTATTGTTTATTTATAAAAATTGCTTCAAACCTATTAGAGGTATTGATGCCTTGATTGTTTGGTGTTTTAATTGTTATTTGATTTTAAATTTTCTTATACTTAATAATAGAAACGATTTGTTCCTTAGCTTATGACTTAGCATAGTTTATTTAGCTTTATTTTGTATTTATGTTTTGTTTATAGCTTAACTTGAGTTAGTCTTTTTAATCCTGAATATAGTTCTGCTAGCAATATGTAATCTTCCAGTAGAATCTATAGATAAAATAATCATATAAACTCTGTCTACAGAAACTCCTAGGTTTTAGGGAAAACCAAAGTTTTAAGCTAGGAAAATAAATGCAAAACTAAGTATAAAGAAGAAAATAAGCCTTAAATAATTCTAGGATGGGAAATAAATTTCAGACACAATGTTTAGAATTAAAAACAAGAACTCTTAAACAATCTAGATAGACATAGGGTTTATCAATAAAATGCAAACCTTTGAATATTCTGATAGGAAATAAATATAAACATAGGGTTAGGAATATAACATAAACCTTTAACTATTCTATCAACATATAATTTCAGACATAGCTTTAGAAATATAAGATAAACACATGAATATTCTAACAGAAATTATACGGGATAATGGAACATGAAATCAGGAACCTCATGCCTGCAAGGTGAACCTATTCCAAGGGTTGAAACCTGCACACTCAATTACCCATCATTAAAAATTCACAGACAGATATGACCTCTATATAGATGATCGAATCACTTGGTAACTACCACGTTCCACCCAACCATTACCTGGAATCGTTCTTGGTTTTAATTCGGATATCCCCAAGCTGGTTCCAACATGTAAGTAGATTAGAGCTCCTAAGCTAAGGATTTCCTAACTAGAATATTAGGTCTGAAGTAGTTCTCCTTTTTCCCCTTGGGGAAAATGTTCTCCAGTAACTCTCTTGAGAATAATGAGGGAGAATAACGATTCCCAAAAAATGGAAGAGATCCCCAAGCCTCTCTTTGGCTTGGGTCTTTATAGGCAGACTTTGTAGGCAAAGGGGCAGTTAAATCAATAATCATTTGATTTCTTGATTTAACCCTTTTATTTAATTTAGGCACTTTTAATATTTAACTTAAGAACTTTTAACTAGTTCCTATTTGGAAATTTGTAGGTATTATACTATTTAATTATCTTTAAGTAATAATAATAATAAATGGATCCTCTCTTTCCTTTTTATACTTTTAATATTATTACTATGTTTACTCTTGTACATACCATGTATAATATATATATATATCATTTGTTAACATTTGTCTTTACGTATCATATAACATGATCCCTAAACTTATGATACTTTCTTCATTAAGGCCGTCATGTATGTCGTTAATTCTACTAGGCTAGGCAACTCTAAACATACTTGCATGTTGTATTCCCTCATATAACATTGTAGTTCTTCAGTACTTGATGAGATACAAAATTTTTATATTTCATTTAATAACTTATAAATAAGTTAGATGGGATCAATATTTTACTCGAGTCATTTTCACTCGACATTATTAATTAGTTTTAGTAACTCTTAGTGCTTATTAGATCCCATACTCAATGCTGAAAAACAAGGAGTTACAAACTTTGTAAAATTCCAGAGCTCCTCACTCAACACTAATGCTAGGATGTACTTGTAGGATACACCTAGGGATAGAATGGCCAAGGATCTGATGTTCGAGAGATTATGCTCAATATCAACTTGGAAGGTTCTAGGGATTATGCCCAACACTTCCAATTTATCTTTTCATGTGCTCCAGAGCTTTCTACTCAACACAAAGGTTTTAATATCTCATGTGTTTCAAAGCTTCTCCCTCAACACAACATAAACACTCATGTGCTCCAGATCTTCTTGCTCAACACAAATCATCTTAAATACTCATGTGCTCCAAAGCTCCTCACTCAATACAAAACATCCCATCAATCATGTGCTTCAGGGTCCATGCCCAACACATAAAATCATACATAAAACATATGTAATTGGCTTATGCCCAATATATGAAACAATCATCATGTTCATATGCAGTTGGGTCTTTGAGCTAGTATATCAAAATAAAACATCAAGGTAACATCATAATTAATGGGGCTCATGCCCATAAGTGTTAGGTCCAAAATTCGAGGTATTTCATCCCGCTTAGAACAACACCACCCCTGGTGTTCTAGGGAATCAAAATGAAATAATGAAACAAGTTGGGCTAACCATTTCTCATGGTAGCTTCATTCTCCCAAGTAGCCTCATTGGCTTCGAAGTGCTTCTATTTCACTTTCAACTAGACTATGCTTTCAGAGCTGCACCTCTCTCTTATCCAATATATGAAGAGGTTCAGGGGAAAACTCCCCTTCAGGTTCCACCTGTAATAAGGACCAATCAATCACATGTTTGGTATCATAAACATATTTGTTTAATAATGATGCATGGAAAACATTATGGATTCTTATGCGTGCGGGTAATGCTAGTTCATATGCCACTAGCCCTCTCTTGGCTAGTATCTCAAAGGGTCCAAAAAATCTAGGTGCTAACTTACCGCACCTTACCAAGCTCAATGAGATTTGTTTTTATTTTACTTCCAAGTAGACATGGTCGCCTATTTCATAATATTTATCTTTTATTTTGTTATTTGTGTAGCTTTTCTGGCGGTCTTGTGCTTCTTTAAGGTTTACCTGGACCTTGGTAACCAACTATTCCAAGTCCTTTAACAAGTTAGGCCCTAACATGAGTCAATCCACTGGGCTCTCCCAAGTAACCGGTGTTCTACACTTCTGTCCATAGATTACCTCAAAGGGACTCATATTGGAAGAAGTCAGCTATCCGTTGTTATACGCAAACTATGCAAGGTGGAGGTAATCTTCCCAATTGGTGGGGTTGTTCATGACATACATCCTAAGCATATCGTCGAAAATCTGGTTTACCCTTTCTATCTGCTCATTTGTATATAGGTGATAAGAAGTACTAAAGTTCAACTACGTCTCCAATCTGTAGAATAAAGATCTCCACAAATTTCTGGTAAACTTAGTATCTCAATCTGAGATGATTTCCTTGGGTATCCCATGCATTATAAATATCTCTTTCAAGAAGATATCGACAATGTGTACTTCCTTGTAGGTCAACTTCATTGGAATGATGTGTGCTGCTTTTGACAATTTGTCAACTACTACAAAGATAGAATAATTTTGTTTCTTACTTTTAGGTAGACCTGTGATAAAATCCATACTGATGACCTCCCACTTCCATTTCGAAATAGGTAATGGCTGCAGCAACCTTTAAGGATGTTGGTGGTCATCTTTGACTAGCTGACATTTCTGACATTTCACGATAAACAATGCTATTCCAGCCTTTAACTTAGGATATAAAAAGTGTTTCTTAATGGCGGATATCATCTTTTGATATCGTAGATGCCCCGAGTAGGGTGTCCGATAAAATTTCGTGAAGATGCTGGACCGAATGTCCCCTCCTTTCGAAACATACAATCTCTCCTTGGATCATAGTAGTCCCGTTTTGTCTGCCTTGTACTCTTTTTGTTGTTGAAACAACTTGTCCTCTCAGACATTCTTGAGGATTTCTACATAGAAAGGGTCAACTCTGTCAGCCGTTCTAATCCTCTCATATAAATACGAATCGGTTTGAATTAAAGTCACTTCATATATCATCTGAGTTCATCGGATCAAAGCATCACCAGTATTGTTCTATTTTCCCTTTATATGATTTAGCTCGAAATGGTACTCAATAAGGAAAGCCAACCATATGGATTTCCCACCATTCAGATTCGGTTGATCAAATAAATATTTTAGACTCATATTGTTTGTCTTCTTAAGGATTTTCCTTCCCATGAGATAGTGCCTCCACATATTCAAGGCATGGATGATGGCTACTAACTCAAGATCATGTGTGGGATAGTTCTTCACATGTTCTTTTTAACTTTCGCGATCCATAAAAGATCATGTAATAGTTCTACAAGAGGACTCCTTCAAGTCCTTCCTTGCTTGCATCCATGCAAACAATGAAATCCCCATCGCGATCCGCAATTCGTAGTATCAGTGCAGTTGTCAAAAGCTCCTTAAGCTTTTTAAAACTTTCCTCACACTTGGTTGTCCATAAGAAATTATCTTAATTCTTTTGCAAAGTGGTCATGGGACAAGATATTCTCAATAAGTTCTCAATGAACTTTTGATAATATCTGACTAATCCCAGAAAGGATCTAATGTCGGTGACACTAGTAGGGGTAGGAAAACCCTCTATGGCATTAATATTTTTCAGTTCCACACCTATCTCTATCTTGAGATGATATGACCCAAGTACTGTATTTGTGGTTTGTAAAAATCACACTTACTAAACTTGGTTAGATCTGGTTTTCCTGTAACACATGTAGCACTATGCGGAGGTGTTCCTCGTGCTCCTGTATACTCTTAGAGTAAACTAGGATGTCGTCTATAAATACTGACACAAATTTATCTTGATATTTACTGAATATACTGTTCATCATACATATAAATTTCATGGGTGCATTGGTCAACCTGAAAGGCATTACTACAAAATTGTAGTGACCGTACCTTGTACGAAATGCAGTTTTGTGAATATCCTCGTCGCGAATCCATACATGATGGTACCCAGATCGTAGGTTGATCTTTGAAAATATCTTAGCTCCTCCTACTTGATCGAACCACTCATCGATCCTGGGGAGTGGGTATTGATACTTGATAGCCATCTTGTTAAGATGATGGTAATCGATGCACATCCACATTGTACCATCCTTTTTCTTTACAAAAAATATTGGTGCTCCCCAAGGGGACACACTTGGTTCGATATATCCTTTTTCAATCAACTCCTCCAACTGTATTTTGAGTTCCACCAATTCTGGTGCCCTCATGCGGTAAGGGGCTTTCGAAGCCGGAACTGATCCTAGTGTCAGTTCTATGTAAAATTCTAGGTCTTGTTTTGGAGGTAATCCTAGGATTTCCTGAGGAAATACATCCTTAAATTCCACAAGAAGTGGAAATTCCTCTATGTGTTTTCCCCTCTCAGCCTCTATGTCTTGGATGCTTATTGTAAATAGTTTACAACCTTTCCTAATGCAATTATTTGTTTGTAAGGAAGACATTTGTCTTACAGAAACTTTCTTTGTTATGCCTTGAATCTTCACTTGATTCCCTTGGCCATCTGTACACAAAATTGACTTGTGTAAGAAATCGAGCATGACATGGCATTGTTCAAACCAGTCCATGCCGATAAGTATATCACATGATCGTAAGGGTAGGATTTTCAAGTTTACTTTAGTAGGAAAACCATTTAGGCTTACCTCACAATCTTTAACTATCTCTGAAACTTTTAGTTTCGTACCTGTGGCTAATTGCACCATATATGGTTTATCATGTTTAACTTTTCCTAGTTTACATACATCAACAATTTTAGGCGATACATAGATCCGGAAAGCACCAGGGTCAATCAGTGTTGAAATAGAAGTGTTAAAGATATTACCTTCTATCTCAACCATGGTATCCTGATGGTCTTCCTGTCAGCCATCCAAGGCTGCATAAATTTGTGGTGTTCGAGCTATGTCCTCTATCGTTGGTTCTTCCTACAAGTTGTGTAAGGCCCCATTAGTCTTATTCTTATAGTCTCGAGCATAATGAGGCCCTTGGCATTTATAGCATTTAATTTGCAGCGAGGAAACATTGACTCCCCCGTTTGATGTTGGATTGTTAGCATTTGGAGCTAGTACATATGGCTTTGTACCTAATTTGTTAATGAAGTTTTTGTTGGCTAGAAAAATATTGTTCTATTTTTTGTACGGTGGTGGGTTAAACCCTTATTTGCAGTTGTCAGAGAAGTTCTTAGACCTATCTCTGTTTCTTTTGAGGTTCTCTTGCCTTAGCTGCCCAAGCTCATAGAAAATCTTGGCTTTGTGTAGGTTGGTGTCAAATGTTTTAGGCATGTCGAATTCAATCCTCTCCTAAAAGTTGGGAGGAATATGTCCTAAAAATTGTTGTATTTTTACTTTCTCCTCCTTGATGTATGGTACATAATGCAACAGATCCAAAAATATGTTAATAAAAGAATCCATAGGCATCGATCCATACGTAACTCATGAAACTCTTTCACTTTTCTGTCAAATAATGTTTCCAACATGTATTTCTCTTGAAAAATATTGTGAAACTTACTCCACCGTATTTCACTTAACTCATCTTTCTTCGTATGCTTCAAGTCTCTCCACCATCTAGCTTATTTTCTATTTAAATTATAAATTCCTATATGATATTTCATCTCGCTAGAATAGTTATGAACTCTGAAATATTTGCTCATACCAAATAGCCACTCTTTATCTTTTTCCCCTGTATTCATCTCCTCTTCATAGGTTGGGGATTTTATTTTTTGTATCTCTCCTTGAAGATTGTCATCATTTCTCAGTTTCTTTCTGCATGGGGAAAGAGAATCATCACTAGAAAGACTGTGATAGTCTCCTTATAGAGGTTTAGGGGTATGCTCTTCTTTTCCTTCTTCTCTCGAGCTGCTAGCCCGTTTATGGTAAAATTATTTCTTGTACCTGTTTGTGGAATGAGTGGGTTTTCCTTGCGGGCTTCCTCCCGTCATGTTTCACAGCAATGCTTCATTAATTGCTTTATGTTCCTTTCTTTCGTTCAAATTATCATCTCTGAGACTTTGCAACTTTTATTGGAGACTTTGTATGGTTTTCATCATATCACAACTCAGTTTCACCACTAGTTCTGCTTCCTGGGTGTGAGTATTCAAATTCCCTTTCCTTCTGTTATGATCTCCTTCAGTGTTTATGATCTGCTCTTGTTCTTTTAAAATCCTGCAATTGCAAATTTTTAATAACAGGAAAAATTTATATTAGTTAACAAAATTTAAAACATAATTTATTTTCCTTGCAACGAATGTTAGGTACACCCATTTGGTCTCTTAGTGTTGGAACTGGGTTCTGATACCACTTGTAATGTCCCCAAAATTTGAAAAAATAAATTATTAGGCTAGTCATTTACTACATGAGCTAGATATTATTTAACTCTACGGAATGTGTCATACTTTGTTTGTTGTATTGAATGTCGTAAGTTGTTCTTATGTCCTACTTTCATGTTTCCATTTGTGGTTACTAATGTAACACTTATGTTGTCGTGATGTTCATTACTATCTTGATCTATGGTTACACATTTACATGTATGTTAATTGTTTCGATTACGTACTCATTGGTTATAATGTTTGATTACTGTTGTATAAACAATTTTGACTTAACTTGTTATTCAAAAAGGGGTGGAGTGGTGGGACTTGTTTTCCCTGGTAAACACCTGAGAGGTAACTGTTTTCTACTTGTCATTGGAGGCTTACTTAGTTCTTATGAACTAACACATTTCTTTCCATGTTGCATGTAGGTGCACTTGGTGACGGAAACTGCTTATAGAAGCTGAACATGAGATGCTATCCATTTTGTCACTAGTACTCGGTTTTACAGATCTAGCCTAGTGACATTATGATGGTTGTTAGTTGATTTGATTCTAGAATGGATCTTTCACTAGCTTGAGTTTCAGGGGTTCTTATCATTATTTTTATGGACCCTACACTAGTGATTTAGTTATGGTTGTATTTATTATCTACATGGCATACTTATACATGGTATTGATATGTTATAACTTGGTTCATGATTTGATATGGTCTTGGTGTAATATTTAAAACCATACCATTAGCCATTCCATGGAATATGGCTAAACCTATGTATTTGATGCATAGTTTACATGACTCGTTAATTAAACTTGGCTCTGTGTTAAAGGAAGATATAAACTATACAATGTGGGTTTCAAAATATGTTGTTGGAGGTCAGGGTGGTGGCATTAATGCGCATAAAAATGCGTGGGCCTCAAGCTTAGGGCTTGACTCTTGTGTTGGTTTGGGGTCATTTGCAGCAAGGCTACGTGAGCTCTGCCTCTGCGTACTGTGTTGGAGTGGAGCTTGGAAGGGTTGGTTTTGGTGGAAGGTACGTATTCCACATTGGTTTAACAACATTTGTTTCGTTGGTTCAGTTTGGGTTCAAATCGTACTCCTTATCGTGTCTCTCTTCTGTGTTTACAGCTGCAGGATTTGAAGAGACAAGGTCGTGGCTCGTGGGTTGTTTGGAGGCAATGGAATACGCATACGGGTAAGCCCCATTGTACAAGTATTAAAACTTGTCCCCCTCTTCCATGGTTATTGTGAAAGAGTTTAAAACTTGTCACGACTTGAATGTTTGGTTCTGGTTTTGATGGCTGCGTTTGTGGGAAAAGGACTATCTATATAATGAAATTGTAAGGCATCAAGGATGCATGTAATGACTTGGGGATTTGCTAGGGTTTAGTGCCTTTGGGTTGGGACTATTATATGCAGGTTTTATGAATGTAAACTATGTGCATCAATGTGGCTTGGGAAGACTTGACAGGCTCTTTGTATAGTAATTTTGGTTAAGTCCTTAGTAATGGTGGTAGCACCATTTCTTGCAATGGTGCAAGGCCGAGGTTATATGATTGTGTAGTTCCTTATTGGATTTTATATTGGTTATGCATATATATTTACAAATTTTCCATACTATGTCGATTTCATAGTTATAATTTTTATTAGTTGGATTCCGTGGGTTCACAAATCGTTTTTAAGTTCTTATGTGAAATCACTATGGTGATGTTTGTCCATTGGAGCCATGCCGAAAAGGGAAATGGTGTTCCCACCATTACACTGTAACTGTGTAGTTAAATGAATGGATTATTGCTTTTATGGTTGAAACCTGTTTATGGTTAATCCTTGTATTATATTCTAAGAGCCATGACAGGGGTGTCACCCTTCGACAAGTGTCATTATTATTTGCATAGCGTAAACAGGGTAGCGTTAATGTTTAAATACTCTGTTATGATTAGGGTCAAAGGTCATAGTTACAATGTATATTTTTAATTGGGTATTTTGACCACTATGTAGTGATTAGATGTATTTTGATTTATGGTGTGTATAATTAAAATAGCGTGTATTAAGCTAAAACGATATAGCACGTGGTAGAAAATAATAACGAATCCTGTAGGATTCGATATGGTGACTTGTAAATAAAATGACTCAATAAGAATCTATCCCAGGTCGTTATGTTTGTTAAAGATTATTATTGTAACGGTTGATTTGGGAATTTCATCGTTGACTAGAATGGATCATGCGACCTTTGTGTATTTCTGCTACATTTTTAATGAGTATTGTGCATAGCACTATGGTAGATTTATTTGTTGGGAATTTTGTTATGGCATACGCTTCTTGTATATGTAGTTTGTAAGTTATTTACATAGTTTGGTTTATTATACATGCAATTGATTTATGCAGATCATTGTTTATATCTTCATACCATTAGATGCTCTCGATATTTGGACTGTAGATTTGATTTATGTATTTCTTTAGTGTATGAGGAATGATTTTGGTTATGACTTTGTTCTTAAAAAATACATACAGGCCTTGAGGGGTCTTCGATGGTTTTAATCTAGCTTGTTATTTTGTTTTAATGATTATTCTTTAAGTATAGGATAATGTGTTTATAGTATTGTTTATTTATAAATATAGCTTCAGAGCTATTAGAGGTCTTGATTCCTTGACTATTTGGAATTTTAATTGTTATTTGATTTTAATTATGCTTATACTTAATAATGGAAATGATTTGTTTCCTAGGTTATTACTTACCATAGTTTAATTAGTTGTATTTTATATTTATGTTTTGTTTATAGCTTAACTCGGGTTAGTTTTTTAGTCCCGAATATAATTCTACTGGAATTATGTAATCTACCAGTAGAATCTATAGGTATAATAATCATATAAACTTTGTGTAAAGAAACTCATAGGCTTTAGGGAAAAAAAATTTTAAGCTAGGAAAACAAATGCAGAACTAAGTATAGAAGAATATAGGCCCTAAATAAATCTAGGACAGGAAATAAATTTCAAACACAATGTTTAGAATTAAAAACAATAACTCTTTAACAATCTGGACATACATAGGGTTTATAAATAAAATCAAAACCCTTGAATATTCTAACAGGAAACAAATACAAACATAGGGTTATGAATAAAACATAAACCTTTAACTTTTCTAAGAGGATATAATTTCAGACATACCGTTAGAAATATGATATAAACACATGAATATTCTAACAGAAATTATACTCGATAATAGAACACAAAATCAAGAATCTCATACCTGCAAGGTGAAGCTATTCCAATGACTGAAACCTGCACACTCAATTACCTAGCATTAACAATTCACAGATAGATCTGCCCTCTATATAGATGACCGAATCACTTGGGAACTACCATGTTCCACCCAACCATGACCTGGAACCATTCCTCATTTTAATTTGAATCCCCTCGAGCAGGTTCCAACATGCAAGTAGCTTATATCTCCTAAGGTAAGGATTTCCTAAGTGCAATATCAGGTCTGAATTAGTTCTCCTTTTTCCTCTTAGGGGAAATGTTCTCCAAGAACTCTCTTAAGAATAATTAGGAAGAATAATGATTCCCAAAACATGGAAGAGATCCCCAAGCCTCTCTTTGGCTTGGGTCTTTATAGGGATACTTTTCATTGAAAGGGGCACATAAATCAAGATTCATTTGATTTCTTGATTTAACCATTTTATTTAATTTAGGCACATTTAATATTTAACTTAGGAACTTTTAACTAGTTCCTATTTGGACCTTTGTAGGTACTATACTATTTAATTATCTTTAAGTAATAATAATAATAATAAATGGATCCTCTCTTTCCTTTTTATACTTTTAATATTACTACTATGTTTACTCTTATACATACCATGTATAATATATATATATTATTTGTTAACATTTGTCTTTAGGTATCATACAACATGATTCCTAAACTTTTGACACTTTCTTCATTAAGGCCACCAAGTAGGTGGTTCAGTCTACTAGGCTAGGTAAATCTAAACATCCTTGCAAGTTGGATTCCCTCGTATAACATGGTAGTTCTCTAGTACTTGATGAGATATCAAAATTCGATATTTCATTTAATCACTTATAAATAAGTTAGATGAGATCAATATTTTACTCGAGTCATTTTCACTCGACATCATTAATTATTTTCAATAACTCCTAGTGCTTATCAGATCCCATATTCAACACTAAAAAATGTGGAGTTACAAACGTAGTGCAATTCCAGAGCTCCTCGCTCAACACTAATGCTAGGATGTACTTGTAGGATACACCTAAGGATACAATGGCCATGGATTCGATGTTCCAAATATTATGCTCAACATCAACTTGGAAGGCTCCAGGGCTTATGCCCAACACTTCCAATTTATCTTTTCATGTGCTCCAGAGCTTCCTGCTCAACAAAAAGGTTTTCATATCTCATGTATTTTAGAGCTTCTCTCTCAACACAACATAAACACTCATGTGCTCCAGAGTTTCTCGCTCAACACAAAACATCTTAAATACTCATGTGCTTTAGAGCTCCTTGCTCAACAAAAAACATCTCATCAATCAAGTGCTTCAAGGTCCACTCCCAACAAATAAAATCATACATAAAAACATATGTAATTTGCTGATACCCAATATATGAAACAAATAATCATGCTCATCTGCAGTGGGGTATTTGACCCAGTATATCAAAATAAAACATCAAGGTAACATCATAATTAATGGGGCTCATGCCCATAAGTGTTAGGTCCAAAATTCGAGGTATTACAATCATACAAAAGTAGATGAAAGACATCGACAATTGTGTCAAGTTTAATATCTTCTAAATGTATTAAAAAATTTTGCACCTCTACATCTCAACTTAAAATTAAACCTTCACCCACCAAAACAAATATAAAACCAGCTAAGATACCTTGAACTCGCAATCCAGTACTTAAATGTTCGGGAGGCCCAGCCTAAGGAAAGTCTAGATTGTTCCAGTTCTACAAGTACTACAAGTACCTGATGAACCTGCATTGAAAACAAGTAAACAAACCATTAATAAGATAGTGTTGATTCATGGGCGAATAACATAGTAACAATTAATCACATATTAAAAAATAAATTTAAAGAACTTGGGCAATAAATCAAATCATACCAAGACGAGCATGTTCAGAAGCTAGCACTACTCGTTTGGAGTTGATGAGAACTTGGAGATTGGCATTGTCCAACCAAACCTCAACAATATCATCAACCTTGAGTGCTTTTCTTTTAACAAACCTGTGCTAGTATTTCTGAAATATCCATTGAGTAAATTGGCCCTAAATTTTCATGACGAATTTCTCTTGTATTTCCATTCCCTCGTCCATTGCATAAAAATGAAGGAGGATACTTTCTGCAAGTTCTTCAGGCGTTCAAAAACTACCAAGTCCAACCCTCTAGGGAATGGAAAGTTCGAATAGAATTGTGTCGCTAAGGCTGAGCTTCTTTTCAAATAAAAGGTGCATGTTATCTAAGCTTCCCATGATGATCACATGATGTGAAGGTTGCCGATGGCTGATTAGAACCGCTATGATGGATGATTAGAAGTAGATCTCTCAATTTTCATTGCTAGATGATTAGAACCACATTGACCATTAGAAATGAGAACACTGACAAAGGATATTACATGTAGATATACATTGACCCTAGTGTGGTGGTGTGCCTTTAAATTTAGGTTTTATTGAATTGCTAAAATTGTGGAATGATAAAGGAAATTACATATAGATATACCCCGACCGTGGTGTGGTGGTGTGCCGTCGAATTTAGGTTTTATCGAATTGTTAAAATTGTGGAATAAAGATAGTCCAGTTGTGGTGGTGTGTACCTTCTCATTGTACTTCTTCAATTTTAAATAAATATGATGAATATGATATTTGAGGATGAATAAAACTGAATTAAAAAAATGTAAAATGCTCAGTAAAGGAATGCCACATGATAAAAACAAAACAAATATATTTGGGATAGTTATGATCCACTCATGACAAATGGTTGTACACACATGGAATGCACAATCTTTTCATGTCGTGATTTTATTTCAATCTATATTGACTTATTCAACAACTTAATCTACATCGTCTTCTAATGTGCTCGGGATAAAAGACAACCAAAATGCCCCATTTCTTCGGTAAATTTGAGATGAAATACTCTTAAAATTACGTCATAAAATTGCAATTTAAGGTATTATGTCATTTTAGCGATTAGATTTTTTTTTAGATTAAGTTTCTTATTTTAAAAACTACCCAAATAGTTGAAATAGCTATTTAAATATTCAAAATTGCATTTTCAAGAATTCCATCTCTGCTGAATTCCGGTAGGCTAGAGGTGATTTGGTTAGAGTGTATTCTTCTCCCTTCTAATGATATATTAAAACATGTTTTAGATAACAAACCAGACATTAGTCAAAAGCCTTTCCATATTTCCAACATTGGTTCACATTGAATACTTTGTTCTAAATTTTGAAAGATCATTTTTTAATTTTTATTAATTATAAATTATATTTCAAGTATATATAGATTTATTTACAACTAAAAATTTAGTAGTAGAGGGATATAAACAATGTTTACTCTATTTTTCTTAGAGTAAAAAATAAAATGACAAAATTGGGAGTTAAGAGTTCAACTTTTCGCACTCCATTCAAAGGTCATAATGAGCATGTTAACTTTAAGATAATGTTAATAAAAAAAGTCAAAATTAGTTAGGTTTTAATAATAAAAAATATAATAAAAAAAAGTCATAATGAATATGTTAACTTTAAGAGAATATTAAAAAGAAAAAGTAAAAAATAGCTAGGTTTTAATAATAAAAATATATAATAATAATAATTCATTAATGATCTTAATTTTCAAATAGTAACAAAATTTGTTCCTACATTCTCTTACTTCATTCTATTATATATATTTTTTATTATTTCAATTTTAAATAATAAACCCTTTCCATATTTTCAGATCTCTGTTCACATTGAATACTCTGTTTGAAATGTTATATATATATACAATCTTTACTTTATTTTTATTTTAATTTAAAAAAAAAGAAAAATAAATTAAGATATTGGGAGTTAGGTAATGTTTTTCATTACACCAAAACCTACGGATGTTTAAATGAACATTTGAGACCCAGCACAATGCCCTATCACTAGGAAATTTTGATAGATGTGGTGATTATACCATGAGGAGGTTGTACCGATACTCCAACACTACGCCACCAGGTGCGTAGCTCGAGGGAATTGAACCTGAGACCTATGCTTTGATACCATGTAAGGTTTGTTGTTACACCAAAACCTATATATGTTGATGAACATTTGAAACCCAACACAATGACCTATCATCACGCTGGCGATTAGTCCACATTTTTTATATTCCTAGAGTTGCGATGATTATACCATGCTATTGTACTGATACTCCAACATGCCCTCTTTGGCGTAGCTCGGGGAAATTGAACCTGATACCTATGCTATGATACCATGTAAGTTTTTTTGTCAAACCAGAACTTCAATATGTTGATGAATATTTGAAACCCATCACAAGGTCCTATCACCAGGAAATTCCTAGAGGTGTGGCGATTATACCATGAGGAGGTTGTATTGATACTCCAACACCCTACCTCCGGGTGCGTAGCTCGGGGGAATTGAACCTTAGACCTATGCTCAAATACCATGCAGAGGAGTTTTGAACACCTGCAAAGAAAGATCTAGCTAGCAAGAGAGAACACACAACTTGCAAAACAAAAAAATAATGAAAAACATAGAGAAGGAATGAATAAATTTTGTGTTGATATGTGAGAAATAGTAAAATACATAATATCTATCTTGATTAGCAAAAATGAAGAAACATGCCAAAGTGGTGCTCTAGAGAGATCTGATGCATGTCATCAGTTACGAAATTAACTGACACCATGGTCATTAGTTACAGAGGTAACTGATCCTACATGGGTCTCCAACAAGTTAAAAGTCCAACCTTTCAACACTCCATCCAAACCTCATAAAAATGATGTTAAGTTTTAGAGAATGAAAATAAAAAGGTTAATAGGTTTTGATAAAAAAAATTATAGTAAAACAAAATTCATTAATATTAATGATTTTAATCTTAATTTTGTTATATATTTTTTTCATAACCCAATTTTGGTGAAAAAACCTTTCCATATTTTCAAGTTTAAATTCACATTAAATAATTTATTCGAAATTTTGAAAGATCATTTTTTAATTTGTATTAATTATAAATTATATTTAAGTACATATAAATTTATTTACAACTAAAATATTACTTACTAGGATATGGATATACACAATGCTTACTCTTTACCACTTCCTAAAGTATAAAATAAAATGAGAACATGGACAGTTAAGAGTCCAACCTTTTAGGCACTCAATCCAAAGCTAGTAATGACGATGTTAAGTTTAAAGAGCGAGGATAAAAAGTTAAAGTTGGTTAGGTTTTAATAATAAAATAAATATAGTAAAAAAATTCATTAAAATTAAAATTATTAATAAAAGGTCAGAAAGCCTTTCCATATTTTCCAGTCTCCCATTCTCCTCCTTAATTCTATTATATTTTTTTATTATTTTAATTTTAATTCAATTTTAAAGAGTTGACATTGAATACATTCATATTTTACTTTTATATTTTAAATTATATTTCAATCATATATAGATTTATGATAAAATGTTTTTTTTAAGAATAAGAACATTGAAAACCAAAATTCTAACCTTTCAACACTCTATCCAAAGTTCATAATGAGGATGTAAGTTTTTGGAGAATGAAAATAAAAAAATTCAAAATTCATTAAGTTGTGACAAAAAAATATAGTAAAAAATATTCATTAATATTAATGATTTTAATCTTAATTTTTAAATAATAATAAAATTCTTTATTAATTAATATTATCAATAAAATTTTAACATCAATATTAATAAAATTTTAATTAATATTAACAATAATAACTTTAATATCCTCCTTAATTCTATTATATATATTTTTATAAATTTGATTTAATTATTATATATTTAATTATTTTTTAAGCTTTTAATCATTTCTATATTCTACTTATTTTAATTAAATTTTCTAATATTAATTTAATTTAATTTAATTTTTAATTCAACATTTTAATTATCTTATATTTTCATTTTTACATTATTTTTCATAACTAATTTTGAATTATTTTAGTTAATTTCTTTATTATCTCCTTTACTATTTTAGACCTTTCATCTATATTTTAATTGATTTTTTTTCTTTTCTAGTTTTGTCATTAGCAAAACTAAACTAACTTTGACCTTTTTTCTCATGATCTAAAGTTCACTTTTCACATTAGTATTTACCGGCTATCATGCGCTGAGAGAGATCAAGTCTTTATCGGTGCATACCTATTTTATTACATATCTCTATTTGGAGAGGTTTGCACGTGGAGGGATTTGATCCCTCTCAATGCATTGTAGATCCATATTTTAGATGGATCTAGGTTGGTTGCAATCCAGGTAAGTCACATAAAATTTATATATGATCATGATTATGTATATGAAGTATGTAAATTTGGCTTCATAAGATGGATATACCATTAAATAATGAGACATGTGAATAGCAAGAAAGTAAGAGGATGCATAAAATACATAAATAATAGATTACGAAGTAATCCATCTCAATCGGAGGTTGTAATGGAATACCATTCAAATCTTTAACTCGAGATATTGCAGTAAATTTCATACCCCACCTCTTTTTCTTTTCAATATTAATAGTAGCTTTCTCCAATGTCAACCCTTGTAACTTATGGATTGTTAACCATCGTGCAAGTTTCAATGGAAGTTATTTTTTATTACCTCTTTTAATCGATGTAATAACAACAATTTGAAGGATTGATTCATCCCATGGAACCCCCACATATTTATCAAATCTTACCAAAACATATGTGGGTGGTTTTGGGGGTAACGTTCCATGGGTTATACACAATTTGTTCTACCACTCCAAGATCACCATTGATGAGTCTTGTGTCTGACCATTTGTTCAATATACGCACCACCCTATCTCCATTTGCAATAAGTAGCTGAAGTTTCAAGTCTTCCTCTTTTGTTTCCATAGAATACTCGCTTCTCACTCTTGTAGCAACACTAGATACAATTGGGAAATTCATATTTCTTTTATAATGCTTATTATGATGATGTACATCATCATCTGTTTCAAACAAATGAATGACCATATCAAAAAATTATTTTTGTGGAAGCATCCAATGAAGTATGTGTACATGTCATAATCAATTTCTAGTCTTCCATCATTGTCACTTCATCTCTAACATTCAACAACAAAAGGTGAAAACATATTTTCTCATCTCTTTCTCCATCTTGTCGAAACATGGTATCAAGGGTCACAACGGTTGTGAATGACTTCCATAACTCTTTTGTAAGACCTTTATATGCATATACAACTTTATCCATGTCACATGACCATTGACCCAAACCATGAACCAATAAAATTGACCTTCCACCAAAAGGAATATTGGAATTTTCCAATAAAGCTTATCGAAGCATTGAATCAATTTTCGTCAATATATTTCTTCCAATAAAACTCATTTCATTTATTATGATATATTTTACATGTTTCATCTCTTCTTGCAAAGTGATTAAATGTGATCCTTGTAAATTGGTTATGTTTTTGATACGGTATATCAAGTGTCGAATGAATTGTTGTTGCTGAAATGTTGAATGTTGCTACCCCAATAGGATCCAAAAGGAGTAACAAACTCTTCTATGGTAGAGCTCTATTTCAAGAGAAACCTTAATAGCTCCAATCAAATATGAATTTCCTATACCTGCAATTCCTTTTATTATCGTGCAAGGAGGATCAACCCCTATTCTACAATGGTTAAGGATAATATCAAAAGATCTTTTTTGTTGAACTCCTAGACTCTCAAACGAATAAGAGTTTGCTTGTTTATTAGTAAGAATGGAATTCAACCTTCATTTTTGAGATATGAACTACATAGCATGATTGGGAGTGTCTTC
This sequence comes from Pseudotsuga menziesii, assembly GCA_001517045.1. NCBI lineage: Eukaryota > Viridiplantae > Streptophyta > Pinopsida > Pinales > Pinaceae > Pseudotsuga > Pseudotsuga menziesii. The sequence continues at coordinate 124,896 of LPNX010367282.1, forward strand.
ATCCACAAAAATTGATGTTCCAGTTATACATAACATCATCATCGTTATGTCCAAACATTTCAAACTCATTGTAGTTTATAACTTTATTCTTATGCAAACCACAAATGATATCCCACCCATGCTCCCCATAATCTCTTTCTAGATTTGGATCTTCTTGTTCTTCATCATAATGAATTGTTTCAATTGGAGGTTATGGATTGCCATCAACATGCCATGGTATGTATGGGAAGTTTTGCAAATTATACATTATCTCATCATTTGTGTGACCTATATCCATGCAAAAATCATGAAAGGGATTGTACAATACCAATTTTGACCAATAAAATTCTACAAACTTGTCATATTTTTTATCATGGATATTGTAGTAGGGATTTTTCCCTAGCTACGTGCAGAAACGACTACCTTCTATCTATAGGATGGAAGGATAGGGTCTGTGTGGATGGAAGAGAAAACTTGCAGGAAAGGGTTAGTGAACCAAGAAAAACTTGCAACACATTGTTAATGAAGGACCTCCAAAACAATATGAGCAAAACCACCTGCGAATAAAACAATCTACCAAACTAAGATACTAACAAGAAACACACATTATACCTTCTGGTGTTTGTTGAATTGGGCCACCATGCCCTATCAAGGAGCTACATCTCTATGGAATGGGATTTGGCTAATGGAGTAAGTTAGGGAGAGGGATGAATGGATTCAGAGAGATGGGTCTCAAGGCACTCATATGGTCAGAGTAATGGTAGGTAGAGAATGAGTGTTTTGAGAGTGACCCCCACCCTTGTATTTATAGTTTTTTCTCAAGTTTTATGGTTTTAAGCCGTTGGTCAGGGCTTTAGCCCCTTTTTAAGGCTTTAATCCCCTTTCGTCCATTTATTAGCTCGTTTGGGGTTTTTAGGCCCCTTTTGGGGCATTTAGCCCCCTTTTGAAGGATTTAGCCCCTTTGAGAGATATTTAGGCTCTTTTATGGGTTTTTAAGCCACTTTTTGGTGTTTTTGAGCCTTTACAAGGGTGTGGTAGTCAATGATGGTAATGAAATAGTCGTCTTTGTGTGGTGTAGCTCATGTAGATCTAGTTGGGTAATTTTTTTGGTTAACAGATTGCCCCCTGATGTGTGAGGGTATGAGCTCATCGTATGGCTGACAGACATCATAGGATTTTCTTGGGGGAGGTAGTGCTTCCTGGGTTGGGACATGGTGGCTTTTGGTTTTTGTATTATTATGGTTCCCATCAATGTGTGAGATACAAATAATGTGTGACATGTCTATGGACAAGGCGGGCACACCCATGATCGTAACAATGTCAAAAGAATACTATGATCTATGCTCTAAAATGCAAGAGTCGGTCATATGAAACTGGTGTTACATAGTGGTGGCCTCATTGAGAGGTTGAATACAATACTCATCTGAAGAACCGATACATTAGAACCATGGCATTCTCATGGAATGCTATATCTTCACAACTGATGACCTGTTGAATATGGAATGGTACACAACTGTGGGGACTTATTGACAAAGAGTCAAAGTCTCTATGGTAAAATATGCTGCATTAATCATGAATCTATACAGAAGAACTGTTGGGGCTTCTGAACACTGTCTCCAATACAGACCGGAAATCACAAGGGACATGAATGTGTTTGGGTCCCGTAATAGACTCACCAATGTGCTAGAGTCAGTTGACATCCAGGGTCTAATACCAAATAATGCATGGAATAATACCTTGTATGAATCTCAATGGTGCGATGATGTTGCTGGAGTCAAGCATGTGAGACACAACCATCCAGAGAGGCACTAAGGATTCCTCTCAAGTGGTCTAAGGAACTCATGAATGAGGTTAATGAAACCAGGATATAGGGACCTCTAGATCTTTCCTCTGGAATATATCTGTTGTCGTCGATAGAGGGAGACCTGTAATTGACCAAGGAAATGGTGTTTCCTTAACCAGAAGCGCGAGGGATATAACCAAAGGTGTGAGACAATCTAGGGACTGGCACACTGAAGTAGGGAACATGGGTAGGGAATCACATGGCACTCAAGCTTCCTTTGTCTAGATTATGAAGGTAGGGAGGACCAGGCAGCAAATGAAACTGACTCATGGGAAAGGGATCATAGTTGTAATACTGGGGATGTAACTGCAGATGGGAAATACTTAGGAGAGGTAGACACTTTTGGGTATTGATGGGATCCAATGAAGACACATCGCAGAATACTCTGAACAAAGGTGACCCAAAGTGGGAATGTTGTTGAATTGTTATATGTGGGGTGGTTTCTAAAGACGCCGTTGTGGTACGATCTCGTGGATTTTTTGTGAGCCCAAGAAAGTAAATGCTCAATGATGCTTTCAATTTTATTGAGTCTGAAAGCATGAAGAAGAGTCCAGTGGGTTCTCTTTTTATTTGATAGTCTCCTGTGCCCGAAAAAGGATAAAAGTGTACATAGGAGAGCTTGCCCATCTTTGGGGGAAGAGAGACTTCTTTACCATTGGTAGTCCAATCAGGACGGAAAAGGTTAAACCAGTACTGACTGGATGGTCATTCAAATACTTTTATGAGCATGAATGAAACCAAGTTTTCTCAGTGATATTTTGTTTATGAGAAGACTGGAAAAGAGCTTAAAGACAACCCATGGTGAGAATTTTCTAAAGTTTGGCACCTCTACCCAAGAAAGCATAAAAGGATGTAGAGGGGAATGGTCTTGGCTTGAATGCGCCAAGGTGGGCCTTTTCATATGGTAGTCTACATGGTTCGCAAAATGAGATAAATGAAGCAATGTAGACACCCTTATTGATAATTTAACGAGCGGGAGAGGAAGCAAATGCGCTTGACGATCTTTTCATTCTTTTAGGAGTAAGAAAAGGGCTTAATAGAAACTCCATTATGGTTAACCAAGCTAGGGGCATTGGTGGTGCCCCATAGCAGGACAGTAAGAGGTGGTAAAATATGACCAACTATGCATCATGGATGGAGCAAGTGGCTCTTAAACATACCAATACATGCACTGTATGGTTTGTGGCAGAGATACACAAACAAATGTAGAAGAGGCATGCACATCAAGGTGACATCCAATAATAGGTTTGGAGAATTAGTGTAAGTTGTGGTGGATGGACTAGGCTATATATGATGTGGGTGCAAGTCTGGAGGCACTTATATGCCAAATGCATGCGAAATAAATGATCCAACCTCCTGAAAATGGTCTAGGGATCCATGTAAGCTATGGTGGATGGATTAGACAGTTATGTGTGAATGGCACGTAAACCAAGGCAATGTTTGGGAAATGGCCCTAAAAATTACTTACTGATCATGAGATGATGGTCCCATCAATAGACAGATGATGAAAAACTAAACCCATAGGTGTGAAGGGTTTCTCCAACAAACTCCAGATGACTTAGACTAGTAGCTAATGGTGCTACCCCTAGTGCAGTGATGCACAGGGAAAAACTATACCAAATGGAGGCCTATGGGTATGGAACTAGCTCATCATACAATGGATGATCCAAATGGTGTTACGTGAATCGACATGACTCCGAGAAATGGTCCTGGGAATCAATAGAGAGGGAGGCAATGTTAAAAGGTTGTTTCTCAAGCCAGGATATTTTGCACAATGGTGGCAGCTTCCTATTCTAGTAGAGGATGATCCATACGTGAGCGTGGAAAACCATAGAGATACAGAGAGGACTAGACCTCTAGGACAGGTCTAGGGACCTGGTGGTATGCTAGCATGGTGGTAGCTAGATCATACGTGCTACATACTATGTGCATGTGCAGATGTGGGACCACACCCTCCAGTGGGCTACCCGCGGTGCAGGGGCAGGGATCATATCAACCTGCTCACATGAAAATGATGCAACAGAGTTCTACAATGTACTCACTACAACTAGACGCAAAAATATTACTAGAGGGGGTCACTGATTTGTGGAAAAAATGATTCAAAACAAAAAGGAAAACTATGATATAACTTGTATTGCACATCACTTAAATAGGTGATGTTAGAGGGAAAGTGGTTTGGACTTTGAGGGGGTCAGCTGTCATTCCTTTGTGAGACACAATGAACCCTAGGAGATGTCCCGTTGGGACACAGGAAACACACTTGAAAGGGTTCAAGTGGATTTTGTACTTGCAACATTGTAGGAAGGCTTGCCACAAGTCATCCATGTGTTGTGCTTTCTTCTGTGACTGAGCTATGAGGTTGTCAAGATAGACCAATATGATGTTGATGAGGTCATGGAAACAATACATGATAGCGTGCTAGAAGGTGGCTCCAGTGTTCTTTAGACCAAAGGGCATTACTCGATATGCGAATGTGACCAAGGGGTTGTAAATATAGTCTTGTAATGATCTCCTTTCCAGATCTGAATTTGGTTGTATCCAAAAAAGCCATCCATGAAGGAAAAGACCTCATGTCTGGCACACGCATCAATGATCTGATCGATGAAGGGTGTTGCAAAGTTGTCTTTGGGACATGCCCAATTCAGATCGTGAAAGTCTATACAAATGTGGATGGTACCCTATTTTTTATTCACGGGAATGGGATTTGAAACCCATGTTGTATAAGCAATGGGGTAAATGAAGTCGGCTATGCACAGCTTCTCAATTTCTGCTTTGACCGTGACATCTTTGGAGGGATGGATTGGTCGTTTATTTTGGCACAAAGGGACCACATCAGGACATGTGTCGATGTGGTGCTCAACAATGGATGGATCCAACCCAGGAATTTCGGTATAGGACCAGGTGAAGATGTCGCAAAATTCTTGGAAGAGCACTTTGTAGGAAGCGATTTCTTCAGGGGAGCAAGATGCCCCCAGCATGATCTCCTCAACAATCTCAGGTTTGGTTGATATGTTGATTTTAATGGTTGGTGATATATTAGCCATGTTTCCTTCTTCGAAAGAATCAGGTGCTAGAATGGGATTTTTGAACCAGTCAACTTTCCCATGAATGAAATCCTTTGTCTCAACTGAAACCCATTAGACTGCAACTCAAGTTATTCGGAGAGGAAGAACGAGCGATGGTGCATGTTGTCCCAAGGGTATTCTGGAGCGGTTAAGGCTTAAAGTATCTCCTCGTCATTGTAAAATAAATGAAGAGATGGATCTAATGGACCATCGATGATTGCAGAGATAAGAGGGTCTGTGGAACTGGACATCATATAGATGGGTATGGTGTCTGAAGAAGGAGGTGGGGGATGGAATTCTTTGATCAGAGCGATCTCGGATTCAAGGGAATGTTGTCAAAGGTTCGCTAGGGCCATTCAAAACTTGGGAAAATCCTATAAATGATGAGAATAATGTCCATATAATCTGCAAAGGGTGCATGCATGTTTCATTCTCAATGACTTGTTCTTCATTGTTGACCACCACGGACATGTTTTATGATGTATCCATGGCATCCAAATGTGTGGAGCATGGGAATCTCAGGGCGGTTTTTAGTTGCATGGTCCTGTTCATTGCACCCAATTAATGGCGGAGTCTTCCAGGGTTCGGTTGTTGCTTTTGCTTTTTCACCCCTACCCTTTTCGGGTGCGGTGGGGTAGGTGCAGGTGTAGTGGTTTGATTTTGTGGGCCAGGTGGAGGACGATATTCAACCCCATTGGGTTGAACGGGGGTCAACAGAACTTTGGGTGTTGGAGGTTGAACAAGTGGGTCGAGGTACCACACTAGGATCCCCAATGTAAAGCTGGGTAAGTTCAACGTAGCCATTAATGGCTTGCTGATGATGTTGGATGGGGGAAACAAAAAGGGAATTGTGTGGACTAGGAAGAAACCCCAATAATTCCCTGGTGATTGCATTTGGGGATGTGGTTGTGGTTTCTACTACGCATGATGTTGTGGATATCGATGGCATTGGGGTTGCTGATAGTGTTGGGGCTGTGGATGGGGTTGTGGTGCAGTAGTGTTGGATGATATCATGCACAAATCCACAGTATCACTTGGTGGTGGTGGTGGTGATACTAAAGGGAAGGAATCCATCATAGAGGCATCAGTGAACAACCTTGGTCCTACATTCAACATGATGTGGTTGGCGGTGCTTTAAACTATAGTATCGATAGTAGCAATAACATTAGCTGGTATTGTTGGCTCCTACAGATCGTGATAAGTCAACTCGTTGACAATCACAATTTTCTTGTCGCAAGGGAACATCATTTGGCAGAAGACGGTAGATGCCATGGCTTGCATCCAATAAATATAGCTATGTCCTAGAAGAAGGTTGTAGTCTAAGTGAGCGTTGATGAATTCTATGTCAATTAGGATGGTGTTCCCGGATAAAGAGATGGGGATGTGCGGGATGATGCCTTGGGATCTGGTGGGATGGCCATCATAGGCACACAACGTGGTGGTGGACGGCTACAAGATAGGGAACTCGAGTTTTTTCCAAACCAAGGTTGACATAATGCAAGTGGATTCCCCCTCATCAATGATGCATCGGTGCACAACCAAATTTTAAATTGACACCAAGATTATGAAGGCAATGGTCGATGGCATTCTTGGTTCTCCTTAATCCAAATCAAATGTGATCAATTTGGAGTCAGAGGGGTCTACGAAACCAAGGGTGGCTAGAAAGGATTTCTGTTGTGTTGGGAACATTTTGAGTACTTCAAGAGTAGACATGGGCATAGGTGATTGGCCCAAGTCATCGATAATACTATAGTTAACTACCACCCTTGTGGTAGTGTTGTTGGTGAGGTGCCTAAAGGGGAGGCATGGACCTGCAGGAGGGGGGCGAATTTGAAGAGGAACATTGGTAGTGTTGGATGTGGATGTTATTGCTGTGTAAAGAGTTTTAGTAGAGGATCCGTATTAGTTCCACCTGGTCTGCAAGTTGATCTCCTTTGTTGTGACTACTAGTAGTTTATGTACTCCTGTCTCTATGGGATGTGGAGAAGGGTGGGCTATGTGAGCAGGTTGGGGAAAGGGTGTGGTTGCTACCAATCCTTGGACTAGTAATGGGTTTTGGAGCACCATGGAAGGAGGGCCCTAGTGGTGCTAGGTTCTATTGTGTTTGGGAAGCTGCATTGTTGCCTTGTTGGGTTTTGTTATGGAGGATTTGTTTGGTGCATCCCATAAGCAGACATTCATCAGTGTAGTTCCCATAGAAACTGCACAGCTCACATGGTTTGTTGGTCTACAATGGTGTGTTCCATCGATGTAAATTGGGATGTTGGGGATTTTGTGATAATGGGTTGGTTCCATTGGGNATGGGTTGGTTGGGACAATTCTGCTGAGAAAACACTTGTCCAAAAGGTGCTGCCAGAGCTGGGGTGGGGGCTTGAGCATCTTGCACTGGTTGTGCATAGTAAACTTGGGGGGGTGGGGTTGCCACAAATCCAATCATCTATCTTGAATATTGTTGTGTCGGCTAGGTAGGTGCATGGGCCTGCTGATGTGGCATAGGTTGTGCATAGGAGGTTGTAGCTCTAGATTGAGACGTCATTCTTGAATAGTCAGGAGCTTGGTTTGGGTAGAAAACACTAGGGATGTTGCTTGGGTGTGGTGGCATCATGGGTGGTGTTGCATGATGTTGTGTTTGGTGGGAAACAGAACCTGTGATTCCCTCAGCATGTCTCGGTAGGAGGTTCATGCATGGGGAGTTTCTGGAATGATGGTGTAGAGTTATCCAGATAGTGCGTAAATGAGGTCAAACTATTGGGCCTTTAAGATGGTCTCTTCCTCTATTTGGGGACATTCGATGGCGACATCCTTGGCTATGGGTGGCAACAATGTTTTTAAGAATCAATCAAGGAATATCTTGTGATCAAGCTTGATCTTGCACAAGCTACAATGTCACCGCCACTCATGGATGTGGTCGGTTATGTGGGTCGCGGTGTTTTTGCAGAACGATAGCAAGATTTCCACCCCTTCATCACATATGACAGGGAGCTGGAAATACCGTAGGAACATAAATTCCAAGGATTTGAAGTCTGGGTACTTGGCTTGTGGTAGCTCAATGTACCACTTGGTTGCAACACCTATGAGGGTATGTTGGAAAAGCCTAAGTTTGATCAAATCATCTATGATGTTGTTTGATGAGAACCATAGGTGAAACGCTATTATATGGTTTTGGGGCCACTCTCCTGCCTTCCCTTGAAACTTAGGGATGTATGAGGGGAGCTTGGTTGGCATGGGAGGCCAAAAGGCTTGATGATGGATAGGTTCATTGGTTAACTTGGCCAAGTCAGAAAAGTTGAGGCATGCCATGAAAGGGAGGTTTGACCCAAGGTTAATATGGGAAGGACCTACAATGGTAGTGGGGTTCACGAGAACATGATGTCCCTGCATGACTCGGGGTACTTGTGGCACAATTGTGGACAAACCACTACCCCCAGGTATGGAAAATGGGACAATGTGAGTGGAAGGGCCATTACCCCCAGGTATGATAGGTGGGACAGTGTGAGTGGATGGGCCACTGCCCCCAGGTATGACAGGTGGGACAGTTTGACCGGTAGGTACAGGTGGAGGTAGTTGAGTTAGGATAGTTTGCATGGTAGTACTAGGACAAACTGCAAGGGTGTTGGTGGTGACTTGAGGCATCGACATGGGTCCACTTCTAATGACCACTCTGGAAAGTGGATCCGGGTTTACACCATCCATTGGGCTAGATGGTGTGGTATGTAAGTTTGGCTCAGATTAATATGAATATGATTCTGAGTCAAAAGCTATGTGGTCGTCTGATGGTGTAGAGGGTTGTCGAGAATGGTCTCGACGGTGTTGGTTCAAGGACCTGAACTATGGTGGATTGCCTCTTAGGCGTGAAGAAGAGCGTGGGGGATCAATTATGTTTGGTTGGTAGATCAATTGGTGTAATCTAGTAATGACGATATGGACCCCAATTTCAGTGGATTCTTATTGGCTTTCAGGTGGTCACTCGGCCACCAAGACTGCTAGGAGACAACGCTTGGATTTTTCCTCGTAGGAGTGCTAATCAATCGGTAGAGGTGCTCATTGCAAGTTTCTCTTGACGACTCCTCTTAATGTGCTAGCTACTTTGGGGTTCCTGTGGTACTCCTCACAATGAATTTTAAGGAAAAAACCAAATACTTCCCACGGTTAAGGCAGCTAGGGACTTATGTCCTCAAAATGCAAATTTTTAAATGAATGTAAATTGATTGATTTTAATGGTTGGCTCAGCATCATGAATTGAGTTTGGTTGATTAAGTGGTGTGGTTGTGTGCATCCTTGTGAGTGAGTTCTATTTTTTTTTGAATTTTTTTTTGTTATTATGCTTTAGTTTTATGAATCTGCAACCATGGTTTATGAATACTTCTTAGCAGATGTTTTTCTAGTTTGGTGTGCAGGTTGAACAATGGGAAACCTGTGAACAGAACTGAAACTAAACAGAATTTTGAACTGAAACTAAACAAAACTTAAGATGTCACTATTAAATTCTGAGCAATTGTCAATGTGCTAGGTGACTACCCTATCCTTGTATTCCTCCTATACTAGGAAATATTGTTGGGCTCTCAACACAGTGGGACAAGCCCACTCAAAGATCCTCAGGTCACTCTTCAAGTGTAGGGTTGGTCAACATGAAGGATGCGAACACTATGAGGCCCCCTGGGCTTCCCACCCCCTCTACCTTTGAAATCACTTGTTTTTAGTGGTTATGGAGAAATGATAGTGATAAGTGCCTATTACTATACTTGCTCAACCCTCTGTATTATCCCAAAATACCTCGAAGATTGATGAATGGGTAGAGGAGGAAGGGCTAGGAAAGGGGTTAATTTCCAATGTTTTAAGTAAAAAATGAAAACTAACTTATAGCACTTAAGCTAAGCCTTTAAACAGATTTATATGCACTAACAACTAACCACACACATCATTAACTTGAACAATTGCTTGCAGAAATAGACAGGCTGCTGGACAGTGGTGGCATGGCTGCATTGACAGTCCGAACAACAAAAAACAAGCACCTGAGAGACAGGTCACCCTTTTCGGGGAAAATGTAGTGATGGGGTCGCTGGTTTTTTCCCAAAATAGGCGAGGGCATCACCTAAGAAACAAAAATAGGAGCAATCGGGCTCCTAAGAGTGAAGCCTCTCTTTTCGCGCCCAAATGAGGGATTGTTTTAGTGGCTAAATGAGGGACTGGGGTCACTCTTTTTAGCTCGATATGTGTGACCTAGAATGGAAATTGAAAATTAAAAAAAATAGAGCTGGTAACGATCGATAGTAACTAGTATTGTGGTCGAACGGGCTTGGGTCGGACTCAAGAGGGCTCGACCAACGATGTAAATGATAGAAACAAAGATTTAAACCAGAAATAAACTCAAAATAAACTAGGTCAATAGAAATCTGAAAATAAACTGTAAAAACCAAAGGATCATTTGGGATCGACCTGGTATCATCGCCAATATGTAGTAGGGATTTTTCCCTAGCTATGTGCAGAAAAAACTACCTTCTGCCTATAGGATGGAAGGATAGGGTCTCTTTTTATGGAAGAGAAAACCTGCAGGAAAGGATTAGTGAACCAATAAAAACCTACAGCACACTGTTAATGGAGGACCTGCAAAACAATATAAGAAAAATAACCTACGAATAAAACAATCTACCAAACTAAGCTACTAACAAGAAACACACATTATACCTTCTAGTGTTGTTGAAATGGGCCACCATGCCCTAGCAGGGAGCTACCTCTCTATGGAATGGGATTTGGCTAATGGAACAAGTGAGGAAGAGGGATGAATGGCTTGAGAGAGATGGGTCTCAAGCCACTCATACTGGCAGAGTAACGGTAGGTAGAGAAGTAGTGTTTTGGGAGTGACCGCCACCATTGTATTTATAGTTTTTTTCTCAAGTTTTAGGGTTTTAAGCCCTTGGTCAGGGCTTTAGCCCCCTTTTAGGGATTTAAGCCCCTTTCTCCCATTTCTTAGCTCCTCTAGGGTTTTGAGGCCCCTTTTAGGGGATTTAGCACCTTTTTGAAGGCTTTATCCCCTTTGAGAGATATTTAGGCTCTTTTATGGGTTTTTAAGCCCCTTTTTGGTGTTTTTGAGCCTTTACAAGGGTGTGGGGGTCAATCAGGGTAATGAAATAATGTCTTTGTGTGGTGTAGGTCATGTAAAGCTAGTTGGGTAATTTTTTGGGTTAATAGATATAGTTATATCAAGGAAACACATGTATAATAGTTTCATTACTCCTTGCTAACCATTTTTTTCCTAACTCACATTTGTTCTATGACCATGATTTTGAAGCATGTATTAATGGTAAATTCTCCATACCCATAAGTCGCTTTGTATATGAATCAATAAGAGAGTTATAATTGTCAACATTGTATGTATCGACTTGCACTTGTTTGAAAACCTTTCTACCAAGATTTAGAACCACAAATCGATGTCTACAATCTAAAAGAGGTAGTTCTAGAAGCAAATGACATGTCTCATAAGAATGTATACATGTGTCAACAATTGTTTCACACAACAAAATCTTGTATGCATGTGTTGTTGGTTCATTTGGACTCTATATAGAAGAGACACACATCAACATATTATGGAATGTTTCTAATCATTTTTTGAATGTAGTAAATGACCACATGCTTAGAAAGAATAGGTTTCCAATCTATATTATATCTCCATGTCATAAATGTTTCAAAATTGTTTGTATTCAAACTATCATAATTTTGTCTCATTCCATGCTTATTTTTTCCATTCTTATCAACATAAAGTTTTGAATGTTTGCATAGATCTCATGGAGCCTTATATTGACATACCAATTTTTTATTCTTCTTTCGAAGACAAGATTCTTCATTGCATGTTATGTGACATTCTACATAGTTAAGAAGTTATTCATAATAAATTATAGGATCATATTGAAATATGTGTTGCGTGTCCTTTAAGCATGGATGGTCATCTCCATTGAGCCTAGCATGAATATTTATTTCATATTGATTACTTGGATTCATTGCATCTACACTTCTATCAAAATATTCTTTTGAAATTCTAATTTGTGCATGATCATCTCATCTCAACCTCTCCATGTGAGGAGCATCTTTTAACCAAAAAAATCCATGGTCATGTGGAGAACCATGATTTCCACATTCATACCGACACCAAAAATATATAGCATGATGAAAACAATTGAAAATTTCATCTTGAAACATAGTTAATTAAGTGCATATAATGCGATACAGTATGAGGATTATCAATCACATTTTGAACTTCCATTTCCTTGCCTCACCTATAACTAGAGGACTAGTACCACACATTAACTTATGCAAATTTGACCACTGCATATCTGTTGCACTTAGTGTAAAGGATATTGTGGGATACCCAATTTGTTGAATCAAGTCATATGTGTGACAAATAAATTTCCACATGATTGAAACAAAACAAAATATATTTCCACACCATTAAAACAAAAAAACATATATTTGGGATAGTTATGATCCACTCATCACGAAACGTTGTACTGCATGGAGTCTTTAATTAACAATATTTTCATGTCATGATTTTATTTCAATCCATATGAGTGATTCAAATATGCAATCTACATCGTATTCTAATGATAAATAAAAGAATGCACTAAATAAAAATAAGAATCTTGTGGTTGGTTAAAATCCTTTCCATATTTTCAAGTCTTGGTTAACATTGAATCCTTGGTTGGAAATTTTGAAAGATCAATTTTTATTTTTAATCATTATATATAGATTATATTTTATTTGTACATATAAATTTATTTATAACTAAAAAGTTAAAATAGGATGAATATATACAATGTTTACTCTCTTTTATTATGCTTGGAGTAAAAAATAAAATGAGAATTGTTATAGCCTAATTTGTCACGCTTGATACATCATGATTTGATGGTTGATCCATGTCCATATGCAAACTCCTTCTACCCCATTTTCTCACCATTACCATGATGCTCCATTGGAACCCTTAAAAAGATACTTTTGAATATATGCGTGGGTCACAAATCTACAACCCGCATATAAGAATCTTGCACCACTGTCACATGCATACATCAAGATTTATGCTCAAAAAATAAAAATATTTGGAGTTTTCTCCATCAAGTACCAAATGATTTGATCCTTGGCCTTCCATATGTCCAGAACCTTCACTTCCCATTGGGGGGCTAAATATTGAGCTACTATGAAGCATTAGAGGAGGAGAACATTGGAGAGAAAATATATTATAGTGAAATTGTGCCCCATTCTTATATGCTTGAGTTTGCATCCCTATGATTCTGATCTTAATTTTCAAACAGTAACAAAATTTGTCCCTTCATTCTCCTCCTTAATTCTATTAAATATTTTTATTAATTTAATTTAATTTAATTATTATATTATTCAATTAATTTTCTAGAATTTTATCATTTCTATATTCTACTTATTCTAATTAAATGTTCTCATAGTAATTTAATTTAATGTTTAACTCAATTCTTTAATTATCTCATATTTTCTTTTTAACATTAATTTTTTTAACTAATTTTAAATTATTTTAGTTAATCGTTTATTTATTAAAAATCCTAACTAATTTTAAATTATTTTAGTTAATCATTTCTTTATTATCTCCTTTACTCTTTTTAGACCTTCCATCTCGATTTTAATTGAGTTTTTTTTCTTTGTAATTATCAAAACTAAACTAACTTTGACCTTTTTTCTCATTCTCTAGTGTTTGCTTTTCGCATTAGTATTTATCATCTACCATGCACCGAGAGGGATCAAATCCCTATAGGTGCAAAACTATTTTATTGTATATTTGTATTTGGAGAGAGATGAAAACCTCTTTAAGTGTTTATCTCTATTTGGAGAGGCTCGCAGATGGAGAGATTTGATCCCTCTCTATGCACGGTAGATCGAGAGTTTAGACAAATATATGGTAGATCGAGAGTTTAGATGGATCTAAGCTAGTTGTAGTTTGGGGAAGCCACGTTAAATTTAAGACATGATCCCACAAACTTAGATTCCCTACATGAAAACATCGAATTCTTTGCTATATTTAAGCAAGCCGGATGGATCGAGTACTTTTAAACACTAAATGGATTTCATGAGGATACGACACTCCAATTCTCCATGAAATTTACTAAAGATCATTTAGAGATTAGAGGATTGAGGATAGATGTATCGGAGGAGGATTTGGCAGAAGTCACAGGGTTACCTAGAACTGGGGATAGATGGTTTTTCCGAAAGAGGCATAACTCTACAACAATAGAATACCTCCTTTCAGAAGGAGAGAATGTGCAGTCGAAGTCCAAGGGAATAGAACTAGAGACACTACAAAAGACCTTGGGATGAGGTTGCCATGTTTTTTAAAAGATGCATCACTTCTGAAGAAAGGTACAAAGTTGTGTATATTTATGATTTCTTCCTACTGTCTCATTTGTGTCATGGAATATTGTTGAACATGTCATTTTATCTTCTATGAAATATAAAAAATATGGAACATTATGTGAAAACATCTAGGAACCCATTATCATCTATAATAAATCATGGACTCATTAAATTGCTAGTTCAAAGAGCCTCGGCATGAAATAATCAAACATGGGAACAATTTATTGCAGGAGCTTCAGTGAATCGGGCACCTACAGTAAGAGGAATTGAAGTAGGACATGTTAAGCGGAGCTCCTCAGGTTCAGTTGGGGGGAAGGGTGAAGCATTAGAAGTATTGGGAAATGTTTAGGAAAACATTTCAGGGGAAGTTGCAGCAAAATCAAACCCGGTAGAAGAAATGGCTAGGGTGGTAGAGGTGGCAGAAGAAATTGTGTTACTAGCAGCTGGAGAAGCTGGAGCTGGAGCAGTTGCAGAAGCAACGACAATGTAAGGTGTAGTAGGAGAAGAAGTGGTAGAGACATAAGATTTTCATAAAATAACCCCTCAAGTGTTGAACACTAAATCTTCCTCTGAAATAAGAGGAATCATAATTGAAGAAGAACAACTTTTAGTAGAAATAAGAGAATTTTATATCCCTTCCAGGATACAAAGAAGAAGGAATCGATCATATATTAAAGGATAATCATTAGGTCTAACAAAAATAAGGAGAACCAGAGCATATTTTGCAGCAAAGGTGAGAAACCTTGAAATTCCCATTTTAAAGCCTAGAATACCCTATGTAACAAAAGAATGAGAGGGTAATTCACCTATGGGACCAATCGATCAACAAGAACCTATTGTAGACCAACCCTAATTGGAAAAATTGCTTTATGAGAATGCGTTTCTGAAGGAGGATGTACATCCAATCAGATTGAGAATCCACCTTTTGTTTCAAAGAGTGGTGATAATGATGAATTATTATGTCCAAAATGTAGGGACTTGTTTAATATTTCAGGGTACAAAGTTACACAGATGGAAGTGATAGCTTGGAAATTGGCACACTCAAGCCAAGGGGGAGGTGAGACACCAATGGTAGAATTTAAAGGAAAAGGAAAGGGAGATGAATGTAACTGATGATCAGGACTTATAGGAATATGAAGAAATGTAGCCTCAATGGTGAGGGAACACTGAATTTCTTCCCTCTGGAAGAAATTTAGAGAACACTAAATTATATCTGAACCAGGATCAACAGTTGGGGGACACAGAAATGGTCCAGGAGAAATATCAGTAGTACAAAGTTATTGAAACATTTACAAAACATGATGTTGAAACATAAGAACCATCATTCTTAAAATGTGTTGTAGAAGAAACAACCCAAATAGAAGCTGCTGAGGTTGAGGTACAAGAGATGAATGTTGTTACACAAGAAATAGTGTTCTTAAAACAAGTTGTTGAAGCAACAATGCAAATGGAAGTTATTGAAACTCAAGAAGCAGCAATGCAAACATAAGCTAATGAAACTCAAGAAGCAGCAATGCAAATGGAAGATGTTGTAAATAAAGAATCAAAAATACAAATGGGAGTTGTTGAAACACAAGAAACAACAACACAAATTGAATTTTTTGAAACATAAGAACAAACAACAGAAGAGAAATCTCTCGATTTACAAAAACCAGCCATATATGAAGGTAATGAGGAGACCGCGAGAGAGCTGTGAGTGTTGACGCTCAAATTAAGTAAATGGAAATATCATGCTGGATGATGTGAGAAAGGAATTATTCCTTTGTATGAGCATAAGAAGGATATTCATGGAATTAAGGAAAAGTGGGTTGAGGAGCTCTTTTTCCAGAAAAAATCGTTGGGAGAATTTATAAGAAGAACTAAAGGAGTTAAGGAAGTACAAGTCCATTAAAAAGGAAAAAGAACAAATGTACAGCCTAAATTAGTAATTGCTGAACTACAGACCTCCATCACCATATTACCCTGTATTTCTCTTTGAATAGATGACTATGTTAAAAATGAGGGCTTTGAAAGAAGGAAGACCTTGTCAAATCATGACAACCCCTTAGTTTTTAGAAACCTTTACTCAGAGTGACTTTTTCAAACAAAACTGTTATTTGAATTATACCTACATCAAATGGCATGTCTTATGGAACCTTCATCTAATTTCGTTCCTCACATCGGGGACATGCACCTGAGGGTGTTCACTTCTTTTGTTGCCAACTATATGCATGGTGGAATTCTTATGATCCCATTCATAAGAATGCAGATAATTCCACTCTATGGATTCACAGTGAACCTTAGACCCTTGTGCCCCTGATTGCACGACATAAAAGACATATTTCGTCGCATGAAAAGGTCAGCAAGTTAATTGAATTTGAGTAGGGAAATATCTCTACTTGTGTCAACATGATTTATAGATGGGAGGTTTGTGCCTTGAAAGGAAGCAGTTATTGGTGGGAGGTTTCCTCCATATCCTTGAAGGAAAATGATCCATATTGTTTTGAGAACTTCAAATATTCCTTTTCCCAAATACTAAGATATGTTAAATGCATGGAGACATGTGGGCTGAGTTGGTTGGGGATAATGTTAGGATTTCCAATCATTTGGTGGCCAGACAGTAAGTATGAGAGAATATATAGGTTAACTAAGAAAGCAGAGAGGGATTGTTGGGCCAACCTAGTTGCAAGCCATGGATTTTTACAGACACGAGAAAAGCCTGAATCTTCCTTCAACCTCAACCATTTTCACAAAAAGAGTCTCAAGTCAAAATCATATTCAAACTAGTTGGAGGCCATTGCACGAGGTCATGCAATTTGATAGCTCGAGGGAGATGTTGGGAGGCAGAAATGTCATTTTTTCGTAACCTTATTTAACCCTTTTCCCTCAATTTTTCCTCTTATTTATAACCAGCTCATTACCTTTTCCAAAGAATAAGAATTGAATTCAAAGGTATAATTCATTATTACTCTTTTTCATTAATGCTTGATTTTTCTTAAGGTTATGAACTTTATCTTTGAATTACGCTCACTCGTGATTGGTTTAATAAGTAAAATTCAAAATCTCTACATGTTCTAAGTGTAACAATTCGCTAGACTCAGGAGGTAAATAATTCATGGCTTTAGTTTCCTTTTTATGATCTCATCGAAGTCATTGGTGAGATAAATTTGGATGTACTTCCACGAAGCTAGTTGAAACTGCTAGAGCATCTTTCTTCATTAGCTGGAACACGTTTGGCCTTTGAATAGTTCAGATTAAAAGTTCATTCATGATTATGAGTTGATTCCATGTAATGTAATAATGTTGTGACTATTTCTATTTGATTCGACAGCGTGAAGATCGTATATCTTCATGGTTTCCTGATACTAGTGGAAGTGAGCTACTTCATCCCTGTATAAGTGTGAACAGACAATGGGAGTGAGGGGGTTGGCAAGATTGTAAAAGGATTGTAGTAAGAGGATACACTAACTTTACTTTGATAATTTCAATAAAGGAGTATCAATTCTCAATATCTTTGTCTTGTAGGTTTCATTAAGCCTTTAACATCACTTTTGTTTGAAGGCCAGGGCCTGCCATATTATAGAGTTGCTAGTCTTAGTAGATGTTGTAGTTTTACTTATTTTTGGCTTGGTGTGTAATTTGAGTTGGATACATTAGTAGATGGTTGCAACGATATTTATTAGATAATTGCATTGTTATAATTCCTTTTGGTTTTTTGCAAAAGTGTGGTGTGAACAGTCCACTGTGTAGAATAATTTCTTTATGCAAAGTGTGCTAATTTAATATAGTTGTTACAATCACTCTCCTATCCTGTGCATTATTATTACTTATCTTTCTTATGATTTGTTAAGCTAGAGAGATTGTTAATTTCATGAATTGAATAATTTAGGTAATGGTTTGGATTTCTTTAATTTGATGCTTTATGAATTCACTTCCTGTAAACGTAATTATCATCAATTTATTCTTAATTAGTTTTTATAAGATTGATGCTATAGAAATAGGAATCCTTTGAATTCTATATTGATAATTGAATTTGTGTTTTACAGAGAGTTGATTGGCTGAGAAGTTATTAGGATTGAATAATTTGCATTTAATTAATCATATACTAAAGTGTTTATGCATAGAATTTGCTTGATTACCTTTGAAATAAACAAACTTCCCTCGGTTGACAATTTATATTGAGCACTCTCTTGTTTACTGAAATTTATAGACATACAGATTAACCAACAACAAAGAGAATTTGTTTGTGTGTTCCTTTCTCTCTATATACATATTGAAAAGTAATGGCCTATAACTAACTTCAAGAGCCATTATTTCTTCATATAAATACCTACTGAATTTTTCTTCACCATCTATTCAATAATAAGAATCAATCTCCAAATGTATGTATTTTTTAAATGACTAAATGTTGTGCCACTTTAAGGACAAGTTGAAGTGCCAATAATTCATCTCTATTGTTGGAGCATACACCTAAGCCTTCTTTGAACATGTTGCAAAGATAGTCCTTGAGGTAAATGATGCCTCTTATCCCTCCTAATTGTGGATGAACTTGTGGTGCACCGTAAATTATTACTATTTCCCCTCCTAGTTGTGGAGGGACTTGTGTTGCACCATCAAAATACCCTCATGCCCTAGATTTTTTAGAAAATTCCATATTTATAACTTTGTGTTTTATAACCTCACCTTTTTAAAAGAAGTAAATAACAAAGAAGTCATATCTATTAATAAGGAAAAATAGTGGATTATTACAACACAAGCATAATGTTCCATTGTAACTTTATGTCCAAAGAAAACAAAAATATCTAATACAAAACATCTAAAAAATTTAAGATCATAATCTCGCATACCAATATTGTCATGGAAAAACAATATTTTATATTCATTAAATAAAAAGGTATCTCAAAGCAACCCTCCATAACTATAACAAAAAGAAAAGTTTTGACTATAATGTCTTTATCAATCCTCATATAATATGAAGTCCAGGATAAAAAGTTATGGGATTGATACCATTTATGTTATGATCCAAGGAGAAGCCCTTCCTTACAGAGAGGATATGATTTTGTGTTCCTTTCTCTCTATATGTATGTAGAAAAGTAATGACTTATAAGTAATGACCTATAATGTAATGTCCCCATAAATTGAAAATAATTTATTTTTTATTAGGCTTTTCAAAACTACCTATGTTGGACATTAATTGAACTTTGTGAAATGTGTCGTACTCTGATTGTACTACCGTATTTTCATAAGTTGTTCTTACGTTTTGCTTCCAGATTTCTCAATGCGGTTATTACTATGTTACTTACGTTGTTGTGATATTGATTATTGTTTGTAGTATGGTTAAGAATTAATGTGTAAGTTAGTCATTTGATTACATACTTCATTGTTTATAATATGTAACTATCTCGATATTAGACCTAAAATAAAATTATGAAACTTCTCTATTCCTAAAAGGATAAAAGGAGAAAAGTTGAGTGCAACAGGGTTCGATTTTTGTTGCAAGAAGGGTTCTCGAGCTGAGGACTTTGGATGTATGTTCAAGCTGATGCATTTTAACTCTCATGTAAGTGTTGAAGACTAAGACTGATATATATATACATATAAGCCATTTTATCCTCTATATTGTTTTTTGTTTATGGTCTGTTTGATCACTCAACTCATGACTTCATTTCTTGATTAATTTTTTTATTCATATAAATGCTTATGTGTTGTGGATAGAGCCAGTAATGTGCTTATCAATGTTCATGGTTTATATTTATTATTTATGCATTTATATCTCAGTCCTTAATTTGATTTCATGACTCGGTTCTTGTATTAGCTTGCCAATTGTTGACCTTCCTGTAAATGAACTTTCCAACCAAAAAACACAGAAACCAATTCCATTTTTTCTTTTTGTTTTGAGATTGTACTAGCTTGTTCCCTTTGTAGTCTAGGAACAATTTCTATCACAAACATATTTGGAACCATTGTCGGGGATGAAAGTGAAGTATATCTTCCATGGGATATCATTATTGATTTGGTTTTGAGAGGTGAACAAAATCATAAATTTTTTCGGACTACATTTTTAACCAAATAGTGACTACCAAAAAGATTGGAACAAGAGGAAAACCTACTTCACCTTTACATTTGGGTGTCTTAGATCTAGAGAAAATCTTGAAAGAAGCTAGAAAAATTTGAAGATCTCAGTCTTCTCCTTCTTTGTTTACTTTTGATCAGTTAGAGTCGACATCCTCTTTTGCATATTCAGAACTTCAACCAAAAGAGAAAAAAACCATATCTGTCTTGACAAATCGATTGGCGACTCCATCGGTTCAAGATGACGAAGACCATGGAATCCATTATGGCTCGAAGGTTTGCACCTTTCAATTTCTTAGATGTTCCAGGTTTTCCAAATCCAGTACCTATTATGGATATTTGGGGAGATTGCCTTCCACAGTTTAGAGAAACCAAGGAGGATAATCCTTCATATCACCTCACCAGATTTCATCAATATATGGTTCCGTTAAATATATAGCATGAATATGTGCTCATGAATATGTTCACATATTCACTTGAGTGAGATGCATGAGAATGGTATTTTTCTCTTCCTACTGCTAGCATTTCCCCACTGAAAGAATTCCACATATGTTTCTGGAAGCATTGTAAGTATATGTTCTTAGATGAATTCCTTTTTAAATATTGTTCTGAGCAGGCTAATTTTTATAATCCAATTTCTTATTCAAAAAGTTATGATGATAAGTATAATCAAGTATTCAAAACATGTCATGAATAAGCCATAGTTTCAGAATTTGTTGAATACGAAGAGGAAACGTTTTCATATTTTGTTGTCAAGGAAGAATTCCATGATAATTATGATAATCAAGTTGTTGTTTTAAGTCAGGATGAAGATGATTCTAGGGATGAGATCATCAGAAATATTTTGGAATATTCTCATAATGCTTTCAACAGTCTTAATAATCATTTGAATGCTAATCCTCTTGAATATCAATCTCTTGTTCAACAAACTGTTGGAAATCATTGTTGTGTTAAAGGTCAGCCTTGTAATGAAGAAAAACATGAACTTTCGCAGAATGCTCCTAGTTATGATGAAGAGATTGAGGTTCTAGGAAAAGAATTATGTGATGAATTATATTCTATTCCTTTTTGTATTGATACTCAAATTGATGAAATCCACGATGTTGACACTTTTAACATAATATCAAAAGTTTCTTATATTCATGGTTATGATAAATCTGTTGTTCAAAACCATTATGAAGATGCTCTAATTTTTTATAAATATGATGATGAAATTGAAAAGCAAGACCCATAAATGTGTGATGTGTGTGATATGGAACAATCTGATCAGCAGATTCAGGAATGCATTCAGTACGTTATCCTTGAACAGCCGAAGCTGATGTATGATAGTTATCCATTTGAAGATAGTGTGAAAAAGGAGGATCAACTTGTTGACATTATTGTTGATACTGTCCAATAAATTATGGAGAAAATTTAGGCTGATCTTGATGTCTTTTATCGCCAATGTCTGGATGATATTCATGGAACAAAATATTCTTATGGACATCCTATCTTTTTCATAGAACAACAAGAGGCAACTTTTGGCAATTTGTATGATCAAGTGGGAAATTATTTAGAGTCAACACTAAATTATAAATATTTTATCTTCGAGACAACATTTGATGAAAGTGAGTACAAGCTGCTAGATTTTTGCTCTTCATGTTTTTCGATATTTCTGATTATATATATATATTTGGAGTTGGAAGCAAGTTTTGGTTTGTTGATGCAATATTTTCCTGGTTACATTGGAAATCGGATTACAACTTGATCAAGCAAAGTTTAGCTAGTCAGTGTAGATAGGTGGAGTAAGAATCCAATTGACCAATGAAAGTTACAGAATAATAGGGAAGTTTTAGTTTAGATTGCATAAGGCACTGGTCTACAAGTTCTTGAAACCTCATAAGGAGGCTTTCATCCCTCAGCAGGAGCTAGATGTTAAGACTGAAATTGTACCTAGTCTTTATGTGTTTTCTTAAATATTTATTCTTGATTTGTTTCTCAATTTAAGTTTGTTTTAAATATTAATGATTTTAAACGCCTTTTAATTTATAGGTTATAGTTTTTGTTTTAATTTATTTTATCTTTGTTGAGTTTTCCATTGAATGACTTATTACGTATTGAATCATTGTCAAAGTCTTCAAATACTGAGTTAATTTTATTCCAAGGTTCATATTCAAGGATTAACTTTTGGAGTTGGTTTTCTTAACCTTTCATGATAAGTTTTTCCTATAGTGCAAAATCTAAATTCCATACATCAAAGCACTACAGAAATTCAAAATTATGGAGAAACGTGGTTTACCGAGTGCAAAGTATGACTCATTTTAGATGGTTTTCAGACACCTATTCGATATATCGTGACACATGTACAAAAAACTGTTTAGTATATCATGATGATTGTACAAATTTGTTTATAAGATCATGGAGAAAAACATGGAGCTAAACTGCGACGATTTCTAGTTTAGGGTTATCAATCTCACAATTACAGACACATAGTTTGAAGGACTTAAATTTTCCCAAAAAAGAAATTTAACCAAGTTATAGTAGAAGATGGGGAATCCTTGTTAAAAAAGACTTCATTCCAGTTCAGTTCTAATGATTTTTTATTGCTAGGAAATGAAACCTTAGATTGGAGCAAAGGGGTTCACTTAGAAAACTTTAAACCTAAATGGAGAGAATCCATTGGTATTATAGAGAGCTACATCACTTGTGATGGCAGGTTTGCATCAGTTTTCAAGTATCATGTTAGATTTTTATAGGATTTGAACCAGCAATCCAAGATGAATTTACCCTTATTTCTGTTGAAAAGTTTCGAGAATATGTCAAATAGAATTAAGGGATATTCTAAACATACAAAACAATCATTATTTCACCATGGTTTGATCAAATTAATTATTTGCACAGTTTTACATAAGACGAATAGAAATTGGGATCATTTGTTATTTTGGTCAGGATTTAGCAAGGAGCACGATGACCTTGTAAATAAAAGTTTGAAAAATAAATAGTCTATTTTTGTTACGAGATTTAAAAAAGATGTGGCTGAAGATTTGGTACAAGGAAACTTTCAGGAAGCTAGCTCATCATTCAAATACTATGTTAATGAAGATCAAGGAAAATCATTGGAGAATGAGAAATAACATGTTTTGGAGGATTTAATAATGGAGAATACACTTGATTCATATTATTTGTCACAGTGGTCTAGGAACTGAAAACACAGTCTCACAAAGAATACAGACAAATATGCATAAAATTGGAAAAATGGTGCTGCAATAGGAGTAGCTGCTCTGTATAATAAAAAATAATGAATAATACAATACAATGGTCATGCAATATGCATGAATGCCAAGACAATTCGAATTCCCAAGGAGGTCATTCGAATTGAATGAATGGGTGTAGCTTAACTGACTGTAAGCCACAGTAAACACACTAGTTAACCAACTGATCAAGTGTCGATTGACTCAACTGAGTCCTAACTAAAGTTGGAGTGCAATGAATGATAGAGTCTAACTGAAAGTAGCTCAAACACATGTCACTGCATGCCAACAAACAAGTGGTAGTGCATCATTAACTCCAATGAACCTCGATGAGGTTAATTGAAGTCAAACTAGCCATCATAGGTGGTTGAAGGCGCCCCTGTTGACTCTAGTTCATTAAATATTAATAAAATAATCAATATAATGAATGGAGGTGCCTTCACCACTTAGCTTAACTTATTGTAACCATCAGTTAGAAATTAGGTGCATTTATGACACTCAGATCACTCTGAGAGTGCTCCTGTTGGCATCCCCAAATGAAGGAGAAGGCTTAGTTGGCCTCCTTGACTAAAGGTAGATGTGGATGTGCTCATGCTGATGTCATATAGTGCTCCTATGATGCCAATTAAGTCAATAAAACTTAGGATAGTGGTTTAACAAGGCCAAATTGACCAAATTAAGTGTGCATGGTGGGTAAATGTCTCCAACACCCCCCCTTAAGCTATACTCAGAGGAGTAGAAACATAAAGTGCCTCAACAACAAAGGCCATAGGTAACCCTGTACAATAAAGTAACTGCTTAATATAACCAAGGAAATGGGAAAAACCTCATGGGAAAAATACCCCCCCTCAAGCTAAGCAATAAATCAAGAAATTATTGGTTCTTCTATGCAACAGCATCCTGAGACTATGCATGTGAACCTATGAATCCAAACTAAATGAATATGTTTGGAGGAATATTCCTCTTTGGAAGAAGAAGAATGTGCTCAAATGAATCAGGAACATAAACAGTTGCAGGATGAAAATTAGACCCATGTAGAGCAATTGAAGTCAACTGATAAGAGAGAAAAAGTTCTTGAGGATTCGAACCATGTGTGGAACACTCAAGAAACTTATATGTTGCACCTAATTCATTTCCATGACCTTTTAATTCATTTCTAAACATAGAAAACAATCAGTATTTCACCATGGTTTGATCAAATTGATTATTTGCACAACTTTACAGAAGAAGAATAGAAATTGGGATCATTTGTTATTTTGGTCAGGATTTAGCAAGGATCAGGATGACCATGTAAATAAAAGTTTCACAAATAAATAGTCTTTTTTTGTTACGAGATTTAAAAAAGATGTGGTTGAAGATTTGGTACAAGGAAAGTTTCAGGAAGCTAGCTCATCTAAAATATTCAAAGACTTTGTTAATGAAGATCATGGAAAAGCATTGGAGAAGAAGAAATAACATGTTTTGGAGGATTTAATAATGGAGAAGAAACTTGATTCAAATTATGAAGAAGCCAGTAGTGAAAGAATCCCTAAAAAGAAAAAAAGAGGCCTATCTAACCTTTGTTTTCCCCTATTTTTGTCATTATCATTGGGAGTATATTAAAAGGTCATGGAAACAAATTATGGAAAACTAAAAGAGGTTTTTGTCCAAAATAGACTCATTCACAAAAACCTCTCTTAGTGTTTCAACAAATGTTATCATTTGAAATATTCCAATGGATTTTTGCTTCTTATTATTCATAATTTAAAGTATTTAATAATTTACTATTTTAGTCACAAATTTTCGGCACGTCTTCTGATCAATTGGAGAATAATTGTTAAAACAAAGAGATGTTTTTGGTCATCATGGTCTCATTTAAGAAAACCTCTCTCATTTTTTGAACAAGTGTCCCGGAACAAGGTCATGGAAACAAATTATGGAAAACCAAAAGAGGTTTTTGTCCAAAATAGACTCATTCACAAAAACCTCTCTCAATTTTTCAACAGATGTTATCATTTGAAATATTCCAATGGATTTTTGCATCCTATTATTCATAATTTAAAGTATTTAATAATTTACTATTTTAGTCACAAATTTCCGGCACGTCTTCTGATCAATTGGAGAATAATTGTTAAAATAAAGAGATGTTTTTGGTCATAATGGTCCCATTTAAGAAAACCTCTCTCATTTTTTGAACAAGTGTCCTAGATCGAGAGATATAGAGGTGTCTTTGAGACCCAATTTTTCAGAAATTCACCAAATTTCCCCAAAATCTGATTTGCTAGTTTTCGTTAATTAGTCTTTAGGGATTTAAAGTTAGTTTATAACTACTTATTTTAACTATATCAATATTAGGCCTAAAAGACAGTTATGAAACTTCTCTATTAGTAAAAGTATGAAAGGAGAAACGTTGAGTGCAGCAGGGTTTGATTTTTGTTGCAAGAAGGGTTCTAGAGCTGAGAAATTTGGATGTATGTTCTAGTGTTGAAGACTCAGACTGATATATATATACATATAAGCCATTTTATCCTCAATATTAGTTTTTCTTATGGTCTATTTGATCACTCAACTCATGACTTCATTTCTTGATTAATTTTTTTATTCATGTAAATGCTTATGTGTTGTGGACAGAATCGGTACTATACTTATCGATGTTCATGGTTTATATTTATTATTTATGTGTTTATATCTCAGTCCTCTATGTTATTTCCTGACTCAGTTCCTGTATTAGCTTGCTGATTGTTGACCTTCTTGTAAATGAACTTTCCAACCAAAAAACACAAAAACCAATTCAGTTTTTGCTTTTTGTTTTGAGATTGTACTAGCTTGTTCCCTTTGTAGTCTAGGAACAATTTCTAGCACAAATAGTATGGATGAAATGGGTGACAGCATTATGGGTTTGGGGCCATGCCATGTATGGCATAGGCATTTCCCACCATGGTAGCTGTGATAGAATAATTATTGTTTATGATTTCATTGTGTAATATGATATGGGGGATGTCTCTTGTGTAACCCTGCAACTATCCGTCGTTGTTGGTAAATGTATACAGGGTTGTAATGTTTGGAAATGTTGATTATTATAATGAGTTGGGTATGTAAAAGGAACAGGGCCATAGATTACATCGTGAATATTAAAATGGGTCACCTCTGTGTAGAGAGTTTATGTTTTGTTTATAGCCTACGTATAAATAATATAGTGTGTATTTGTAAAATATTAATAGACCCTATAGGATTCTATCCTGGGTCATTTACTATGATGAGGGTTTAATTTATATGGATACGATTTGGGCTTTAATTCCCATTGGAATCGATCCTGTGAACTCTATGCAATTATGTTTGTTTTAAATGAATACTTTAAATGATATTATGTTTGTTTTTAGATGATTACTGTAAATGATATTATGTTTGTTTTAAATGATTACTGTAAATGATATTATGTTGGATTTTATTTATGTATAAAATATTGTCTAAGGCATGCAATTTATAATATGATTCGTAGATATTTAAGGGTTTGATTTGTTATATTTGCAATGGATTATTTATGTGTATAATTGGTTTACTGTATTACAAATTCGTGGATATAGTTTCTAGTAATAAATCATGAACCATTAGATGGTCTCGATACTTGGTCTATAGCTGGTAGAGTACAGAGGAAAATAAACACATAGGCTGTGCTAGGATAGTTCCTAGGTATTAGGAACCCATGTTTGAGCTGTAAATGAAAATATAGAAGTAAAACTGAAAAGAAAAAACCCTTGATAATTCTTACACATGAATTAAATTACAACTTATTGTTTATAATTAAAATGTATACCCTAAAATAAATTGAGAGGAAAAAAAAGATAAAAAGGGTTAGAAATATAATATAAACACTTGAATAATCTAGCCAACACTTATTATAGATAATGAAATAGGCACTCAAGAACCTCATACTTGAAAAGTGAAGCTCTTGTAATGGATGAAACCCGCACACTCAATTACCCAGCATTAACATTTCAGAGGAAGATATGACCTCTGTATAGATGATCGAATCACTTGGGAACTACCACATTCCACCCAACCATGACCCGAAAATGTTCCTGGTTTTAATATGGATCCCCTCGAGCTTGTTCCAACATGAAAGTAGCTTAGAGCTCCTAAGGTAATGCGTCCCTATCTGGTATATCAAGTCTAGATCAGTTCTCGTGTTTCCTGTTAGGAAAATGTTCTCCAAGAACTCTTTTAAGAATAATCAGGAAGAATAATGAATCCCAAAATATGGAAGAGATCCCCAAGCCTCTCTTTGTCTTGGGACTTTATAGAGAGACTTTTCAGTCAAAGAGGTAGTTAAATCAAGAATCATTTGATTTCTTGTTTTAACCCTTTTTATTTAATTTAGGTACTTCTAATATTTAAACTTAGGAACCTTAACTAGTTCTTAATTGAGATTTTGTAGGTATAATAATATTTAATTTTCTCTTAGTAATAATAATATTAGATGGAAATTTTCCTTCTATCTTACATTATTAATATCATTACTATGTGTACTCTTTATACATGCTCTGTATAAAATATATACTAATATATTATTTGTTAAATTTTTTCTTAGGGTATCACATATTGTGATCCTTAGACTCATGACACTTTCTTCATTAATGTCATCAAGTAGATGGTTAGGTCTACTAGGCTAGGCAGCTCTAAACATCCTTTCATTTTGGATTCCCTCGTATAACATGGTAGTTCTTCAGTACTTGATGAGATACAAAAATTCAAGATTTTATTTAATAATTTATAAATAAGTTAGATGAGATCAATATTTACTCGAGTCATTTTCACTTGGGAATCATTAATTCTTTTGAGTAACTCCTAGCGCTTACCAGAGCCCATACTCAATGCTATAAACAGGGAGTTACAAACTTAGTGCAATTCCAAAGCTCTTCGATCAACACTAATGCTAGGATGTACTTGTAGGATACACATAGGGATACAATGGCCAAGGATATGATGTTCCAGAGCCTATGCCCAACATCAACATGGAAAGCTCCAGGGCTTATGCCCAACACTTCCAAATTATATTTTCATGTATTCCAGAGCTTCATGCTCAACACAGATGTCTCAAAACTCATGTTCTCCAGAGATTCTCACTCAAAAGAAAACATCAATTTACCCATGTGCTCCAGAGCTCCTTGCTCAACAAAAAACATCTCATCAATCATGTGCTTCAGGGTCCATGTCCAACACAAGCAGANCCTACTGAATTTTTCTTGAGCATCGATTCAATAATAAGAATGAATCTCCAAATGTATGTATTTTTTAAATGATTAAATGCTATGTCAGTTTAAGGACAAGTTAAAGTGCCAATAATTCATATCTATTGTTGGAGCATACACCTAACAATTCTTTGAAAATGTTGTAAAGATATTCCTTGAGGTAAATGATGCTCCCAACCCCTCCTAACTATAGATAAACTTGTCTTGCATCGTAAATTATTACTCTTCCTCCTCCTAATTGAGGATGGACTTGTGTTGCACCATCAAATGACCCCATGCCTTAGATTTATGAGAAAATTAAGGATTTATAGCTTTGTGTTTTATAACCTCACCTTTTTAAAAAGAAGTAAATAACAAAGAATTCATATCTTTTAATAAGGAAAAAAATATATTGTACTAAGGAAAAACAATGAACTCTTACAACATGAGCATAATTTCCCATTGTACCTTTAAAAAAATTAACATTGCATTCTTCCATACCAAGAGTGTTGTAGAAAAACAATATTCTACATTCATTAAATAATAAAGTATCTCAAAGCAACCCTCCATAACTATAACAAAATTAAAATATTGGTCTATAATATGTTTATCAATCCTCATGTAATATGAAGTCCATGATAAAAGTTCATGCTATTCATACCATTTGTGTCATGATCCAAGGAGAATATCTTCCTTAAAGAGAATATGATTTTGTGGTCCTTTCTCTCTCTATATATGTTGAAAAGTAATGACTTATAAGTAACTTCAAGAGCCATCAGTTGCTCATATAAAGGCTGACTAATTTTTTTCTTGAGAATCCATTCAATAATAAGTAATGAATCTCCAATTATATGTCCTTTTTGAATTCCTAGATCCCATGCCAATGTAAGTACAAGTTGAACTTCCAATAATTCAACTACTTGGTTAGAGCATACACCTAAATATTCTCTTAACTTGTTGTAAAATAGTCCTTTAGGAAAAGAAACCCCCCTACCCCTCCTAATTGTGGTTGTAGAGTGTTTTATCACCTCACCTTTTTTTTATTAAAACTAAATAACAAAGAAGTAATATCTCTTGATAAGGAAAGACTTCAAAAGCATAATTTTCCATTGTACATTTTTATACCTTTTTGTCTAAAATTACATTTTTCCATACCAAGAGTATTGTGGAAAAAAAATATTCCATACTCATTAAATACTAAAGTATCTCAAATAAACCATTCATAACTCTAACAAAATGAAAAGAGATTCCCATAATATGTTTATCAATCCTCATGTAATAAAAAGTTTATGATGAAAATCCATGGGATTGATAGCATCTATGTCATCATGTAAGGATAAAAATTTTCTTACACAGAGAATATTCTTTTGTGTTCACTTCAATATATATACATGTTGAAAAGAAATGACCTATAAGTAACAGCAAGAGACATTAGCTCACGATATAAATTCCTATCGATTTTTTATTCAACATCCATTCAATAATAAGTAATGAATCTCCACATATATGTATTTTTTAAATGCCTATATCCCGTGCTAATTTAAGGACAAGTTGAAGTGTCAATAATTGAGATATGTTTTTCAAGCATACACCTAAATTTGCTTTGAACTTGTTGTAAACAGAGTCCTTTAGGTAAATGATTCCCCCTAATGCATGGATGCACTTGTGTTGCATTATAAAAAAAATACCTCCATGACCTAGATTTATCAAAAACTCGAGGATTTATAACTCAATGTTTAACATAATGTTTTAGAACCTCACCTTTTTTTATTAAAAGGATTTGTGCATTTTCTAATGAAGAAGCACGATAAATATCAAGGAATCAATATATTTTAATAATTACATCAAAAGCATAATTTCTCATTATTCCTTTTTCCAAATTAAATAAAACTTTCTCAAATTACAATCTTCGAGGCCAACAATGTTGTGGAAAAACAATCTTCCATATTTAATAAATAGGAAAGTATCTCAAAGAAAACCTTTACTAACTATAAGGGAATAAAACTAGTTATCTATAACATGTTTGTCAATCCTCAACCATGAAATATAATGTATTGGATAAAAAATTGTCATTAATGCTTTGATTGATACCATATGTTCCATGATGCAAGCACGAGCCTTCCCTTGGAGAGAGTGCACTTTTGTATTCTTTTTTCGAAAAAGTAATGACCTGAAATTACATCCATTAGTTCCACATCCCATAAACTTCTTATAAAAATATTGTTTACTTTTCTTATGCATCCATTCAATTACAATTCAATAACAAGAAATGAATCTCCAAATATTTTTCCTTTTTAAATGCCTATATCTCATGTCAATTTGAGGAAAAATTGAAGTTCCAATAATTGAGCTTTGTTATTGGAGCATACACCTATATCTACTTTGACCTTTGGAGCATACACCTAAACCTACTTTGAACTCGTGGTAAATAGAATAATTAGGTAAATCATGTCCCCTACTCCTAATTGTGGATTCTCTTGTGGTGCACCAACAAAATATGCCCATGCCCCACATTTAACAAAAACTTAAGGAATTATAAAAAAAAAAAATTATAACCTCACCTTCTTGATCAAAATATTTTAATATGGAAAAACTATTTATTACACAAACCTTGGATGATACGAATGTATCTTCAAATAAATTGCTATTCAACATCAACTAGATTCCCCATTGTCACATCCCCGACCCTCCGACCGGCGAAGAGGACGCAACTAACACCAAATCAACGGGCAGATAGCCCCATGAACATGAAAAATTGCTGATATTAAAATGCTTGGAACATACTGCATACTATAATGCATAAAAAATACATAACAAGATGCATAATCCATCATACAAAGATGCACAGTTACTCAACATTCAGCGGAAGCAAACATATACATAAACCAACATTCAACATGTTCATATAATTGCAGAGATGAAATAGTCAAGAGTACTTATCTTTTGATGAAGAACTCGCCCCGCAACCAGCTACGTCACTACAACGTTCCACCCAACCATAGGCCAGCGTGCTCATCAATCTCTCAGCAACACTGCCACCCTCAAGGTGGGCATGATTCCTCAAGGACTAAGGGTCAACGCAGGCTTACACATAGCCAAGGGACACAAATCATCACGCCAACACAGTTGGGTTTATCAGGCCATCAACCAATTGGCCAAGCCAACACAGTCTGAAGACCAACCACTGCATACCGCAGCAAACAATCCCTTCATAGCTCTGTGAAGAAGGAAAATACAACCGGTGATAGTCCCAAATGAAAGGTGAGACACAAATCAAGTACACAAGACAACTTAGAGTTGTTCTTGGCCCTAGCATGGCCAAAACAACTCAACAACAACCCAAAAACCAGGGTACTTCAACAGTCACAACCCCACAATGAATGATGGCAACAATCCATAGTCTCAACAAAGGAGAAGCCAAACTCCTAGTGTGGACAGAGGAAAAATCAACCAACGGATTTGGAAATCCACAGCCCACAGCACACCCAATTCCTCATTGCAAACGTTGAAAAAAGTTACACAGACAGGAAAATGGGGAAAGAGGACAAACTCTCAACCTCTGCAAAAGGAAAAGGCATAGTCCAAAATGGAAGAAGGAACACCCACATAGTTCAAAAATGGGAGAGAAATTAGACTCTCAACAGCATCCAAAAGTCGTGGGGGAATGACAGCAACTCCAAACATGGGTGAAATTAGCAGCAAGTCGGAATCGTGGATGAAAAACCACGACTATTCCACATATATAGCAAAAATCGTGCCCTTGAGGCCGCACATCTTGCTCGTTGCATGCAAAAAACTATAGAAGAGCCTCGACTGGTGCGTGAGGAAAAACAGAACATTCCTCTGCGTGAGGATCCGAATTCCCCAGACCACCATTGTGAAGGTGAAGACCAGGCGTGAGGAAAAACAGACAACCGGAGGCACATGAGGGTGAGCCAACCATGGAGAGAATGGACTCGTGGAAGAGAGTGGAGAGTGTTTCTTCTGCCCCACGTGACGTGAAGAGGAGAGTCTGCTAGTGGAGTGGGCACGTGAGCAAGGACTGACAATCCTGCCACACCCACCACTACTCAGCAATAATTGCCCCAACTAAAAAAAACAAGATATTAAAGAGGTTCGATGAGACAAGGGAAGAAATGGAAAATCAAACAAGGTGGTAACACATGGGTTTCCCCCTCATAGACCAAGGTTTGACATCCCCCCCACCCTTATCCTTTGGAATCATGCCCTTTTCATTTTAACATTGCACTGCCGTAGCTGGTTGTGGGTTTATTTTAATTGATGTGCATATTTACATGATGCCAAACTATAATGTGCCGGATAGCACGACATACCATTGGAAACTACCCCTATTGCCGAAACATACACAACCAAATCGATGGTGGGGATTTTGCCTTTAGCTCCTCACCATGATTAATTACATTATATACATATGTAAACGGGGTCAAAACTAGGGTTTTACATTCCCCTCCCCCTTGGAATAACATTGTCCTCGATGTTCCATTACATAAGAGTACATATACAATACATATACAATTGCACATCAAAATTTTAAAATTTTGAAGATCTGTCCCATGTTCAATTATTCACTTTGAACATTCAAGACCAAGCCCCTCGGCTTCCATGAACTTCTCCTGCTGGTTCTCAGATTTCAGCTTATCCTGAAGTCTAGGAACTTGTGGCTGTTACCCTCTTCATGTTCCCTCATTGGGCAGTCCCAGCGTAAATGATGTCCTCTGCATTTCCAGCATTTCACTGGCTGCTTCATCTTTACCTGCACAATTTCCTTTAGGTCTTCATTCCTGGACCGTTTCTTATCGGGTCGCTTGGACGAATTTCCCATCACTGATCCACCTTCCTTTCCTTTTTCGATTGCTCCCAGAAAGATTTTCACCTCCCTTTGCAAACCAATAGAGTCTTGCAAAATCTGGTGGTTCATTTCATTCCGCCTTCTCTGTATCTTGAGCATCTCCCCAAGATTTTATTGGGTCTTGGAAATCATTTTAAGGAGACTTCCAGCCAAGTCCAGCAACTTTTGATCTGTTGCCATGATTAATGTGCACCACTGGGTTTCACTTTTCTCACCTGTGAAATGCACCATTGAAATTCTATCAGACCAAGCATAATATAGACATTAAAATCAGTTAGTCAATTACCCAAATGGCATGACAGTCCAAGTCTCATCAAGGAGGCTTTCATATTTTTCATGCCTTCCCAACAGGCACACGAGCTCATTCATGTCCATTCTTGGGTAGGGAATTAACTATTCCAGCATTCATAATTTACTTTCAATAACTACACACATTCCATTTTTAGTCATACATGCATTCAACAATCTTTTGTTTTTCATAATGCATAAATATATATATAATTAAAAGGGCAAGAGAGAGCAGCAAGAGTTTTTCCCCTCTTTGTTTTGTTCCATCCTGGAACCCACACTGCCACTGTGTCTTTTCATGCTCTCAGCCTCTTTCACTTCACCATGAATGCTGGACCAATCCCTCTTGGTCATGACACTTAGTGTCTTCGGTCTATTCCAGACCTCTAAACCATGGAGTCTCTCCACATGGTTTGTCTTGGCTGCTAGGACCTCCACATTATTACTAGCACCTTTTCCATTATCGCTCATTTCGATCTCTCCAGGACTGTCACATGTCCACATGCATCCCTAGGATGCTCTCAAGTCCTCACTCCCATCGATACCTATATCCAAACATTGAATAGATTCACATGTTTAGTTTATTCTCATTGGTTTTATCTCTAGAACAAGAGCTTAAAACGTCATAACCAAATCATATACACATGAATATTCACAAGCAAAATAATACAATACTTATCTGTATTGTATGTTTCCTCATTGGTCCACAGGATCCTGCTTCGCTTTGCAAGCCTTGGGATCACCTATGGACTTGGATGTTAGGTCAGCACGCAGGCTGCTTCGCAACATCCTTTTATATATATCAGGCACAGTCAGGCCAACCTACAGTTGGATTTATCCAACCATCCAGCCAAGCCAATATACAATTGGGTTTATCAGGCTGTTGCCAATCAAGCCAATACACTGCTGGATTTATCAGGCTACTCAGCCAAGCCAGCTAACAGTTGGGTTTATCTGAATACAGGTAGTCAAGCCAACACTGTAACGTTTCCACAATGTCCACAACATCAAATAATTACACAGTCAAGCCAACCTACAGTTGGGTTTATCAGACTGTCAGCAAATCACCTGCACTTATATCAACAATACACTTATATCAACAACTAATCACAACAACCATTTACCTTTTACCTTTAGGGTGCAACACCCAACTGCATCTATTTAGCCTGTCAACACAAGCAATATAAGCAAACTCATCAGTGTTATTACTCTAAAACTGTAATCATATTTCATATCATTCACTATCAAGTATTGAGACACCAGGAGTGCGTCCACCCCCTAGGGTGTAATCAATATTGAAAACCCTTTCATGATCCGACATCGGGAAAGTGTGCACCCTTTTGCGATGTGTGCCATGTAGGCCCTATTCATACTCAAGCAATTGGTCATCATGGAAATAAAATCAAAACATGTTCTGCATATGGAATTTTAATAATTTGACATGCATATTCTTAGCAAGGGTCATAGAACACTTATCCATTTGCCAACGCAATACTCCTTCGTTAAGGAGGAATGGGGCTCCCTTCTCTGAGTTAATAGTCTCTTGGTTAGCCATCCCAATTCCTTTTTACATTTCATATCCACACATTTCTTACCGACATAATCTATACCATCTCACTCATGTTGCTTTCCAAACATGCAGTGCAGATGAGACATTTCCAAAATGTCCAATGGAGTTTCACTCGAAACCCATTTCCAAGATAAGGGAAAACCTTCCCATGAAGTTTGGCTCCTGCAGGCCATCACACATGATCTTCCTGCAGTGTGTACCTTGGCACATTCATCAAATAGCCAAACAGTCAATCATTATCTGA
This sequence comes from Pseudotsuga menziesii, assembly GCA_001517045.1. Lineage (NCBI taxonomy): Eukaryota > Viridiplantae > Streptophyta > Pinopsida > Pinales > Pinaceae > Pseudotsuga > Pseudotsuga menziesii. Next base: position 160,609 of record LPNX010367282.1, read on the forward strand.
TAATACCATCCAAATTGATTGTTCCATAACCAAGCAATGACATTAGTAATCAAATTCAATAAGAACTTGCAACTCTATCTACTACAGAAATTGATTTGCTTAATAATGAGTTGATTCTCATTTGTGGGTCTCTTGTAAGCAACTCTACTATGCCCATTATAATTTTATGCTTATTATCATAACATGAATACCCACTTATAATGCATCCTCCTGACACAATCGTATACAAGCCAATAGTGATTAGTAGTCGTCAGCAATTTCTTAAATCCAAAATTCACAATTCAAATTTAACAACCCATTATGCATACCAACTAGCTTTACAGCCATAAGACTCTTCTCATAAGGTTTGGCTCTTTTACATGGTATATTCCGGCATTGGTCATGGTCTTACTCTCATTGCCATGCTCTAAATAATCTACCTGAAACATTTGCAAGGTATAGTCACATCATTCATGCAATTAAATGAAATGTTTAGATACTCCTTACTTCACAAGCGTATCATCTGTACCACCTTGCTCTTCTATAGAGCATTTCTGGTCAGCCAATTGATCATGACTATCCTCTTTATGCACTTACTATCCTACATTCATTACAGCCTTTAAAATGGTTCCTGAATTGTCATCAATTCATCATTTCAGCCATTAGTTATTCACAATATCACATGCACTCATCTCAATGCATTCATGCAATGAATCACAACATTTGCACCTATACTTATGCAATCAGTCACTCACACCCTTCATATGCATACATCCAATGCATGACTACACGATTCATAAAATCTTCTTAATGCATATCCATTCAATGCTACCTTGCATTGATTCAGGAATACTATGCATTCAACGTACCATGCATGGCCTAACCATGACTACTTCATATAGGATGCATTACTACAATCAAGATCATCAGTACTTACTTTCCTTGGGATACTAAGCTCAATCAACATATACAGGCATAACACCTTTCTATATTCAAATATCCACATGGTATGAGGTCTCTTACCTTTACCATTCCATGGTATTCGTCATAATCAAACTCTTACATGCATGGATCGTACTTAGACCCTTGACATGACCAATTTGGTTGGTCCTTCGCAGGAGATTGCAGAATTTGCTCACCAACTTTTGTTATGGACTTGTTGCTTTATCCCTTTCTCCATAGGGTTGCTAGTCACATTCATCAGCATCAGCAACATATTCAGCTAGGTGCATGTTGTCATTGGTTTTTCCACTAATGCCAACACCAATGCAATGATTATCATTAGTGGCTCATTATAAATGTATAATCCTTACTATCTTATGTATGCAAAGAATATCCTCATACATTTAAGGTATAAAACTTAGGAAATGTAGTTATAATCAGCAAGATAGGGTTTAAGGAACTTCCCTTTTCAAGTCCCACATCCTCACATGGAACTCCTCGTCCACACAACAGCTGGTTAGCCTTCATAGTCCTTGCTACCTCTGGGCATGCAAATTTCCAGATTTGTCCATTTGATACCAGCGGTCGTCATTAGCACTTTGATGCTCCATGCTCAGATTCTGGTGACTTTCCCTTGTTCCCTGCTGGATAAGCTTTCCAACGCCTATCCACATGCCTCATTCTGACCTCGGGTGTGAAAACCACACCACTTCTAAAAATGAATATTTTCATCAAATCTCTGCATTTTTACACACAACTGTATTTTGGTCTGGAATGCTAACTTCAGCCACGGATCTCATTTTCGATGTACCATTCATCTTTTATGAAATTTGGGTTTAATTAATTTTCCCAAAACATAGAATTTTCTTTTTTTGTAAATCTTTGGTTTTCACGCAATCTGGCGCATAAGATCACTGCCATTTTCTCATTTTCAGCCTTGAAAATTCACTGAAAAATTGCTGAAAATCCTGTTGAAAAATAGTTGAAATTCACTAAGAAATCCCACTTGAAAAACACAAAATTTCCTCTTTGCAAAATCGGATCTCATTCCAACTATTAGTCCGACGTTTCGGTAGTCGAAACAACTAGCTTTTTCCGCTACATCGGAAGTCCAATCAACTAAATTTTTCCGACGTTTCAGACTGATCCTCCTTTGGCTTCCAGTGTATCGGCAGACCGATCCTCTAATTTTCTTTGACGTGTCAGTGGTCCAATCCTCTAAAGTTTTCTGACATGTTGGCGGTCCAATCCTCTAAAGTTTTCCGACGTTTTCTGTACTTAGAAAAATTTTCGGAAATTTTTCTTCGAAAATTTTTCTTCTTCCTTCCGTCACCACATCGGATGCTCAATCAACTATCCTTCCCCAATGTTTTGGCGATATTTAGAAGATCTCCACCGAAACTGCGGCTCCGCCTTTAACTAATTTCAACTGAAACTTCCTCTTATCTTCCACCGCTGCATAAGCAACCTTATCCTCTAATTATCGATGATACAATCTTCTATTTTTCTCCGATGCTTGCTGCCGCATCAGCTACTCAAACAGCTAAATTTCACTGCTGTTCATCGGTGATCGGATCCACTAACCTTCGAAAGGCTAGTCCATTAGACAGCCACAACGACAGATATTCAATCCACTAACCATCGCCGATGGCCGATGACTACAAGACTTAGAAAATTTTTCGAAATTTTCCCTTTATCCTTCTGCTTCACCACTTGATCTTCTTTTCATCGGCAAAATAGTTCCTTCTGCAGCTGCAACGGCGGAACATGATCCATGATCTTCTTCCGATCGGTGAACTGATTATGACTGGCATCGATAGTCTCTTCTCGTTGGAAGTCTAGTGCTCTAGACTTCCGCAACGGCAGGTGCATGAACAACTTTGTGCTTTCGATGGCCGATTTTTCACTACTTAGAATTTTTTTTGAAAATTCTTTACGGCGTCGACTGTCGGAGGCCTTACCCGTCGGACGCGTAGTTGTTTAGCCATCCACAATGGTAGACGCTCAATCAACTATTTTCTTTCAACGGACGCTGAACACTTAGAAAATTTTCCATAATTTTCCATCCAACTGTTCTCGTTGGGTATACTTCCGCCTAGCTTCTCCTCTACATCGAAAGTCTTTCCCACTAAGTGCTCCGGTGAGCCGACTGTTCAAACACTTAGGCAAATTTGTGGAAGTTCACTGTCATCAAATTCTGATCTCTACTGGGCAGAAGGAAACCTGCCTCTGTCGCTGCATCTTTCATGGCCCATTCAAGCCCATGCTGCAACATGAGTTCTGATACCACATTGTCACGTCCCCGACCCTCCGACCGGCAAAGAGGACGCAACTAACACCAAACCAATGGGAAGACAATCCCATGAACATGAACAATTGCTAATATTAAAATTCTTGGAACATAATGCATACTATAATGCATAAAACATACATAACCAGATGCATATTCCATCATACAAAGATGCACAGTTACTCAACATTCAGTAGAAGCAAACATATACATAAACCAAAATTCAACATGTTCATATAATTGCAGAGATGAAATAGTCAGGAGTACTTATCTTTTGATGAAAAACTTACCCTGCAACCAGCTATGTCGCTACAACGTTCCACCCAACCATAGGCCAGCGTGCTCATCAATCTCTCAGCAACACTGCCACCCTCGAGCTGGGCATGATTCCTCAAGGACTAAGGGTCAACGTAGGCTTACACATAGCCAAGGGACACAAATCAGCAAGCCAACACAGTTGGGTTTATTAGGCCATCAACCAATCGGCCAAGCCAACACAGTCCGAAGACCAACCACTGCATACTGCAGCAAACAATCCCTTCACAGCTCTGTGAAGAAGGCAAAGACAACCGGTGATAGTCCCAAACGAAAGGTGAGACATAGCTCAAGTCCACAAGAAAACTTAGAGTTGTTCTTGGCCCTAGCATGGCCAAAACAACTCAACAGCAACCCAAAAACCAAGGTACTTCAACAGTCACAACCCCACAATGAATGATGGCAACAATCCACAGTCTCAACAAAGGAGAATCCAAACTCCTAGCATGGATAGAGGAAAACTCAACCAACGGATTTGGAAATCCACAGGCCACAACACACCCAATTCCTCAATGCAAACATTGAATAAAGTTACACAGATAGGAAAATGGGGAAAGAGGACAAACTCTCAACCTGTGCGCAAAGGAAAAGGCACATTCCAAAATGGAAGAAGGAACACCCACACAGTCCGAAAATGGGAGAGAAATCAGACTCTCAACATCATCCAAAAGTCGTGGGGGAACGACAACAACTCCAAACGTGGGTGAAATCAATAGCAAGGCAGAATTGTGGATGAAAAACCACGGCTATTCCACATATACAGCAGAAATCGTGCCCTTGAGGCCGCACTTCCTGCTTGTTGCATGCACAAAACCAAAGAAGAGCCCCGACTGGTGCGTGAGGAAAAACAAAACGTTCCTCTGTGTGAGGATCCGAATTCCCCAGACCACCATCGTAAAGGTGAAGACCAGGCATGAGGAAAAACATAAAACCAGGAGCGCGTGAGGGTGAGCCGACCATGGAGAGAATGGACTCATGGAAGAGAGTGGAGAGTGTTTCTTCTGCCCCATGCAACGTGAAGAGGAGAGTCTGCTGGTGGAGTGGGCACGTGGGCAAGGACTGACAGTCCTGCCACACCCACCACTACTCAGCAATAACTGCCCCAACTAACAAAAACAAGACATTAAAGAGATTGGATGAGACAAGGGAAGAAATGGAAAATCAAACAAAGTGGTAACACATGGGTTTCCCCCCCATAGACCAAGGTTTGACACCCCCCCCCCCCCCACCCTTATCCTTTGGAATCATGCCCGTTTCATTTTAACGTTGCACTGTCGTAGTTGGTTGTGGGTTTATTTTAATTTATGTGCGTATTTACATGATACCAAACTATAATGTGCCGGATAGCACGATATACCATCGGTAACTACCCCTATTGTTGAAACATACACAACCAAATCGATGGTGGGGATTTTGCCTTTAGCTCCTCACCATGATTAATTACATTATATACATCATGCAAAAGAGGTCAAAACTGGGGTGTTACACCCATGAAATAATGAGATGAATAGCTTTAGATAATTTGTTGAGGGAATTGGAAATATAGGACAATAAATTTGTTTCTACACTTTCTCTAGCCCAATCAAATATAACCCAAACAAAGAGACCAAACTCTTTCCATACATGCATATAAACATAACATCCAACAAATAAAGGACTCACAGATTCACTATATGTCTTCACTTTATAAGATCCCATGCAGGTATGGATTTATTGATAGCATATCACATAAAAAAGAAATCCTTTTCAAGGGAATTTAAACTTCCAAAAGCCTTTATACCAACATTTTAGAAGGAAATACCCTGCTTCTTTCTTAAATCTTTGCAACCTAATGTCATAATATATTTTCCTCCGAGTGGATTATTTGACCAAATATGTTCATCATCAATGTTCATGATTCTTACATGAATATTTTTTAATAAGAATGTACACTTTTCCCAATCTATGTGGTCATTTTCTTCAAAACCCACGAAATCTAGAGTGAACTATATTTAAACCATAAAAGTAATCCTAGAAAAATCATTTTTACGATACAAAGTTTAAAAGTATGGGTAAAATATGTTGGTCTTCACATCCCACCCAAGTATCCATCCCCAATATAAAATATACAATAGAACCCACCTTCCACACTAAGCAATCCCAATAAGGGTAAATGAGTAAATGACAACTTTCCAAGCCGCAAATACATTTTTGCGAACTTTATTGGATAGCCTAAGTCATTATAAAATTGAGAGGGGATTGATCTATCTTTCTCTTCCAACCAAGGCCCATAGTCACTCACCTTTTATAATTCCTCATACAGCGTTAGCTCCAAGAGATTTTGCAAATAAATAGGCATTTTTAATTCCCCATCACCCCAATTATTTCGGAAGACCAAAGAATTTTTTTTTTTTGGGTGCCACCTTCACCTTTTAATATACCCTTAGGTAGGAAAAACAAGAAACCTAATAAACTAAGGTGGATTTCAAAACAATTTTTAAGAGAATGATCCTACCAACACTTGAGAGCCATTTTTTGCACCAAAATGAAATTATTTTCTCTACTTTGGCTATGATCCAAAACCAATAGTGTTTTCAATAGTCATCTCGTTTTATAAATAAGCGAAAATACTTGATCCCAATTTTCAAAAAAAAAATCAGAGAAAAGAAAAAGAACCATAATCCACATCTTTAGATCATTATCAATGCCCATGAAAAAATAGATGACATTTTCATTTTAATAACCATAACCATACGTGTAGTTTTATTAAATAAAATCTCTTTAGAATTTATAACATCTTCCATGCTCCCATCACAGAAAATAAAATTTATCATCCAAAAGTAGATGAAAGACGTGGACAATTATGCCAATTTTAATATCTTTAAAATGTATTGAAAAGTTTTCCACTCTATAGCTCAACTTAAACCTTCACCCACCAAAAGAGATATAAAACCAAGAAAGATACCAGGAACTCGCAGGATACCTCGAACTCGCAATCCATAAAATTTCATCGGAAGCGCTTGTTGAGTACAGAGAGGTTTATGGGATTCAACTCTTTGGGCATACCGGTTGGGTAATTTTGAGCTTCTGCTTGTAGACTGTCAAAATACATAAATCTCGTACAAGGCAGATGTCAATGGGGGATATGGATGCTGATATTTCACACAGAAAGATGGATATGGAAAAGGTTACTCAGCTCTAGACTTGTAAGGTTGACGCTTTTCATGATGCGGAATGGAAACATCAGTCAAAGAGGTTGAGGGTTGGTTACATCACCTATCTGAGGGGAATGGCTATATATTTATCTTCAGATGGTGAATGGATCATCCTATTTGTGCTTAGTTTTGATTGCCTTCATTTGCAGGCCCTCCAAAATTATTTGCTATGTGAGACTATGGCGTGTGTGACGACGTCATGGGGAGCGTGGAAGAATTGAGGTGGGTAATATACCCTAGGCCACCTCATCTGGTAGTTCCCCTCCTATGGATGATAACCCAATTTCTTTGATGTTTAATTCCGGGGCACAATACATGGCAGAGACCCCAGCTATGGTGGAAGCCCAGATAGCACCCAAATGAATCGAGCTGCTTCGGGAATATGAGACTCATCAAGGGCGACCCCTAGTGGCCAATCCGTTTTGGTCGTTCTGAATCCTTGTTTCTCATGACATGTAGGAGAAGGTGCAAATGGCGCATGAGATCTAGGAATTCTTAACTTTGATCAGGAAGGGGAAGCAGGAAAGTGTTACGGGTTTCAGACTATTGGACCCGATTGTGGGATATTTGTTGGAGCGCCTGAGGGAGAAGGCCAAGGATGTGCATCCTCCCTCCTCCATTGATCCTCCTCTATAGTAAGGACCTTGGGAGGATTGGGTTTCTTGGGTCTCTCTAAGCATTCTAATTTTTCTTCTTCTGTTGCTTTCAATCGACCATCTAAACTTCTGTCTTGTTATGCATATGTTGGATACTGTTTTTCCTAACTATGTCTGTATCGTTTTTGGTCAGGATGGGGTAATTAAGGGTACTTCCATCACTCAAAGTCTGTCTTTGTGCATAAACTAGATTGAGGGCCACCAAGTTAGGGAGAAAAGGAGAGTTTATGTACTGGAAATTGTAAATTCGGGGGTGGGTTATGATGCCTTGTTACATAGAAATATTAGGGGCTTGAGGAGTGGGGGAAATGATCCACTGAACTCTCTAGAGAAATTATCGGTCAAGCATGGTTCTTTACGAAGAGTCAACCTCATAACAATTTAATCAAATTGCCACATTAATTTACGAAGAGTCAACCTCATAACAATTTAATAATTAATATATTTAACATATTAAACAAAGGATAAGGTTAATAATGGATCCACCGTCATATGAATATCCTAGATTGGAAAGTTTGAGAATACTTAAATGATATACATTTCATCCTTTAAATAAACTGAATTTGAATTAATACCATTTAACTGTTGAGAAAGCAGTACAATATAAATAATATTTTGATATGAATTAGACGGTAAAATAGGTCATCAAAATGAATACTTGGGGGGGAAGACGGTAGAAGAAGGGGGAAGGGAAAGGAAGACAGAAGAAGGTATATAGATAGGAATTTGAGGGATTTTTGGGGGATGGTCCATTTGCAACATAGGTTAACAAAAATGAACACTATAGAAACAACAAGATAAGAATGTTATTTTCCTTGGAATTTATTAGAAGTAGCTAAGAATGAGCTCACCCGTTACAAAGGAGATATTAGAAAAATACATACTTGGTGCCCTGTCGGGTAGGAAGAGCATTACATTCTTTTTCTTCATTAGAATGAATTGTTTTGACTAGAGGTAATGTATTATGATTAACATGCCATGGTATGTATTGGAATTTTTCCCAATTCTACATTATCTCGTCATTTTTTTACCTTATATCCATGTAGAAATCATGAAAGGCCTTGTACAATACCAATTGTAACCAACAAAATTCTACAAATATGTCATCTTTTTTATGAAGGACATAGTTATATCGAGGAAACACATGTATAATAGTTGCATTACACCTTGGTAACCATTTTATATACAATATAAGTTATGGATAGCTTGTTAGTGTTACAAAAATGTAGAATGCAAATGTGTTTAGAAAACTTGGCCAAGAAGGCATAATCTTGAGAACTCATGTGAAACATTGGTTAGGTTAAAGGAATGTGTATATGTTTTTACCTCAGCAAAATACATGCACACCTTTTACTCCATGAAATTTTGAATTCTATACGGACTTTATACAATCTCCTAGTAATAGTTTGGGTATGAGTATGAACATTTCATTAGATAAGGAGGGAAAATCCCACCATTTATGTTAGTCATATTACACTACCTCATGTCCCACCACATTTTAGTAAATGAAACATAACTTTCTTAAAAAATGGATAACAATAGTAGATCCATATCCATTCCTTAGCCTAGAGATATGAAAAGGGATTTAAACTAGGTTTAAGACACCATTAACCTATTAAAACATATAGTATGTTAAAATTATTGGAAACTAAGGATGCACTAGAATTTTATATCCACAATATTAAGAGTACCAAAAGGATTAAACATAACTGATTTGATGAGATAAACATCAGACTTAATTTGAAGGTAGAAGGAAGAGGAGATTTTGTTTAATCATATATGAGAATTTGGGAGGTGGTAAAAATAAAAGTGAAGGGTCATACTCTTGGTCTGAGATATCTAGAGGATGAATTCATATAAGTTTAAAGAAAAATACAACTTTTCAGGCATCCAAAAACCTATCAAGTCCAACCCTCTAGGGAATGGAAATTTTGAACAAAATCCATTGTAAGGTTGAGCTTCTTTTCAAACAAAAGGTGCATGTTATCAAAGTTTTCCATGATGATCACATGATGTGAAGGTTTATAATGGCTCACTAGAACCACACTGATGGATGATTAGAAGTAGATCTCTCAAGTTTTAGTGATGGCTGAATAGAACCACAATGACCATTAGAAATGAGAACAATGACAAAGCAAATTACATGTAAATATACCCTGACCCTGGTGTGGTGGTGTGTCGTTGGATTTAGGTTTTATCAAATTGTTAAACTTGTGGAATGACAAAGGAAATTACATATCGATATACCGTGACCCTCGTGTGGTGGTGTGCCGTCAGATTTAGGTTTTATCGAATTGTTAAGATTGTGGAATAAAGACAGTCCAATTGTGGTGGTGTGTACCTTCTAATTGAACTTCTTCAATTTTAAATAAATATGATGAATATGATATTTGAAGATGAATAAAACTGAATTATAGAAAATGTAAAATGATTAGTAAAGGAATGCCACATGATTAAAAAAAAAACAAATATATTTGGGATAGTTATGATATACTCATCACAAATGGTTGTACACACATGGAATGCACAATATTGTCATGTCATGATTTTATTTCAATGTATATTGACTTATTTAACAACTGAACCTACATCGTCCTCTAATGTGCTCGGGATAAAAGGCAACCAAAATGCCCCATTTCTCCGGTAAATTTGAGATGAAATACTGTTAAAATTACGTCTGAAAATCGCAGTTTAAGGTATTATGTAATTTTAGCAATTAGAATTTTTTTAGATTAATTGCCTTATTTTTAAAAATACCCAAATAATTGAAATAGCTATTTAAATATTGAGAAATGCATTTTCAAGAATTCCATCTGTACCGGATTCTAGCAAGTTGGAGGTGATTTGGTTAGAGTATATAATTCTCCGTTCTAATGATATATAAAAACGTGTATTAGACAACAAGCCAAACATCAGTCAAAATCCTTTTCATATTTCCAAGTCTCTCTTCATACCTGGTTCTAAATTTTGAAAGATCATTTTTTTATTTTTATTAATTATAATTTTTTTACTGGGGGAATCGGTAACTGGGAGGTTCTGGTACTCGCGTGACATGGGGTCCATTCTCGTCGACTGCTACTATACCCCTAGGTGCGTCCACACAGCCCGCAAGCATGGGGCACGAATAAGTCAGGGTGAGATTTGAACTTGAGACCTCCTTTACAACATTCCTTCATTTACACGGCACTTTCTAGTCAGTCTACACCCTCTGGAATTTATTAATTATAAATTATATTTTAGGTATATATAGATTTATTTACAACTAAAAAGTTAGTAGTAAATGGATATATACAATGTTTACTCTATTTTTCTTAGAGTAAAAAATAAAATGACAAAATTGAGAGTCAAGAGTTCAACTTTTCTCGCACTCCATCCAAAGGTCAAATGCGCATGTTAAGTTTAAGAGAATGTTAATCAAAAAAGTCAAAATTAATTATCTTTTAATAATAAAAAAATCATTAATAATCTTAATTCTATTATATATTTTTAATTCTATCATTAAGATATTATATATTATATCTTAATGTAGGAACAAAATTTGTTTCTACATTCTCCTACTTAATTCTATTATATATATAGTTTTTTATTTAAATTTTAATTCAATTTTAAATAATAAACTTTTTCCATATTTTCAGGTCTCCTTTCACATTGAATACTCCATTGGAAATTTTATAGATATATACAATGTTTACTCTAATTTTATTTTATTTTTCAAAAAGAAAAATAAAATAAGAACATTGGGAGTTATGTAACGTTTTCCATTACACCAAAACCACAGTAGATGTTTATGAACATTTGAAAGCCAAAAGAAGGCCCTATCACTAGGAAATTCCCATAGGTGCATTGATTCTACCATGAGGATTTTGTATCGATACTCCAACACCGTAGCTATCGACACGTAGCTCGAGGGAATTGAATGTGAGACCTATGCTGTGATACCATGTAAGGTTTTTCATTACACCAAAACATGTAGATGTTGATGAACATTTGAAACCTAGCACAAGGCCCTATCATCAGGATCGCAATTAGTCCACATTTTTTATATTCCCAGAGGTGCGACGGTTATACCATGTTGTTGTACCAATACTCCAACACCACCCCTCCAACGTAACTTGGGGAAATTGAACCTAAGACCTATGCTCTGATACCATGTAAGTTTTTTCGTTAAACCAAAACCTACAGATGTTGATGAACATTTGAAACCCAGCACAAGCCCCTATCACCAAGAAATTCCTAGAGGTGCGACGATTATACCATGAGGAGGTCGTATCGATACTCCAACACCCTGCCTCGATGTGCATAGTTTGGGGGAATTGAACCTGAGACCTATGCTATGCTACCATGTAGAGGAGTGTTGAACACCTGCACAGAAATATCTAGCTAGTAAGAGAGAAAAAACAACTTGCAAAACAAAAAAATAATGAAAAACATAGAGAATGAATGAATAACTTTTGTGTTGATATGTGAGAAATAATCAATATATAATATCTATTTTGATTAGCAGAAATGAGGAAACATGCCATACTCATGGTCTAGAGATATATAATGCATTTCATGCGTTATGAAGTGAACTCACACTATGGTCGTTAGTTATAGAGGTAACTGCGCGTGCATGGGTCTCCAACAAGTTAAAAGTCCAACCTTTCAAAACTCCATCCAAGCCTCATAAAGAGATGTTAAGTTTTAGATAATGAAAATAGAAAGGTCAAAGTTAGTTAGGTTTTGATAAAAAAATATAGTAAAACAAAATTTATTAATATTAATGATTTTAATCATAACAAAAATCTATATATTCTCCTTCAGTTTATTATATATTGTTTCCATAACGTAACTTAGACGTCCTGTCTTATAGAGTCTGTAAAGTTCTGTAGCATTGAGTCTGTAAATCAAGCATGTATGCTCTGAGACTTGCCGTCAAGGTATAAGATCTCATCAGAAACTTGATCTAGGTGTGGTGTATATGCAGTGCCGACCTTCGCCCTCCGAAGGCTATCTGCAATATATGTCTGTAATCTGATTGTGAAGTACTCTGTGATGTATATCTATCTTACCACAATAATAATTATTATCATCGCCCTGTGTATTGTGTTTATTTCATGGATAAGTCGTGTGATTCGTAAAAGAATTGTGTGATATTATAAGTGAGCAAACTGGTGTCGAAGGACTTTGAAAGGCTGTAGATCTTGGCGCCGAGTTGGTATCAGAGCCAGACAGCATAACAGTAGAGCCGAGGAACAGTAAAGCCGAGGAACAGTATTCTACAAATAAGCAGTAAGTCACTGCACTGTACTCCACTATTCACTTTTCTGTTGATATATGTCTAATGAGTAACACTCCCCGTAGATAGGTGGAAATGACCTATTGAGTAATTGTAGGACTCCCGAAGGGTTTTAAGAGGCCGTAGTCAGGGTAATAGCCGTTTGTGATTGAGGCACCGTAAATCCCGTTGTTAGGCCTAAAAGGAGACTGAACCCTCATAAATGGATCCCACAATGGATGTTACTACTCCTACTGTATTGGACTGTCATCAGGAAGAAAATAATGAAGTATCTTTAGAAGAAAGACGCTCATCATTCGTTGAGTGCTCAACTTCCTCTTCATCCTCCTCTATTATTCATATTGATCATAATAATCCCTCTGCTGATTGGCAACTGCCTGAAATACTCCCTCGAGAAGTCTATAAGCTCACTGGTTGGAATTATCTTCCATGTTCACAAATAAAAGTGTCTTCAATAGATATCCCCTTTACTGATTCTAAAGACCCTGTCCATATTAATCTTATTGATAAATCTCAGATTGACTGGGCAAGAAGTAAAGGTTATAAGTATGCTCATTTAGGTGCTATACGTTTAGGTCTAAATCCTCTTGTTCGTCCGTTTTTGCCGGTACATTCTTTATGTGTTGCTATTGACACCAGACACACATCCTTCGCTCATGCTATCATTGGTGGATTCACTGCACCTCTTCATAATGGCCCTGCTTATGGTACTATCTTTCCCAAATTCTCTGTTAGTCTAGATGACCCTTACATCTATGACCTTCTGAAAGCCTATATTCTCCCTCAAGGCTTCAGTATGATGACTGGTTCCCGAATCATCCAGCTAAAGAGTTTAGTCTGCATTGGCCCTTGGCAATGACACTATGCCTCCCATTCAGAAAAAGGTCCATCAGAGTTCGCACCTGCACAGCATGGTGGAACAAGACCATTCCAAACACACTCAGCTTGTCACATTTGACTGGACTACTATAAAGTATCCCCAGCAATGGGAGATCAAGTATAAGGAGCTGAGAAATTATGAGGCCGCTCAGAAATCTCTTATGTCCAAGCCTTTGAAATTTGATCAAAGTTCAAACTCTTTTAGATATCCTGAACCAGATCTCTCCCCTGTAAATAATTTCTCCACTCTATCTAGATCGTCTTCTGTATCTAGTTCCCGTAGTTTGCCCGCTTCTGTACATTCAGAACCATCCTATTCTGGACTTGGCTACAATGAACACCGCGGCCAGCATCAAAACTGCCCCACCTGCAGAAAGAACAAAGAAAAACTTCAGCATTTGAAGAACAAAAAGTATAGCCTAGGTATGTTTACAATTAACCTGCCTAGAGAAAACAGCGCAGTAGAGGCCACAAACAGTCATAACCAGAAGTCCTACTATCCTGGTAGAAATCTTCCAGATCTTCCCTTTAGACAGTTCTCAGCTGATGGGCAAGTTAAAAAGGAGTTCTTACCTGTTAAATCCTCCGGAACAGATGAATATGTTTCTGATGAAGCAAAACTTGATAATTGGGGAAATCTGCAGCAAAAGATGACTGCGAAGAATCTAGATGAGGTTGCCCTAGATCTTCTAAAACTGCGTAGTGCAATGGCTGAAGAAAAAGACCAGATAGCTGCAGTTGAAGCCAAGCTGGGTCTGGTAGATCATCTATTATCAGACTCTGAAGAGATAAAGACTGCTGTCAGTCAAGCAGCAGATCGCATAGAAAAAAGACTTCAGAAGATTGAAGAGCTTATTGCTGCAAGTAATAAGTTGAAACAAAAGAAAGCCCCTGAAGTCAGTCAGATGGCCATATCCTTAGCTCTCCAAGGGTATGAAAAGAAAAAGAAACCCGCCTTTCCTCAACTCGAGCGGAGTTTCTCATTTGGGATGTTCCATGTCCCCGAAAGAGATCCCAACAAACCAAATTTTGATTTTGGGAAATCTGAAGCTGAATTAGAAAACCTGCGTGGTTGGGTAGACATCATTCAAAATCTTCCACCTGCTTTAGAAAAGAAATATTATGGTTTGCATATGTATTCTGGACAACCTTCTGGTCATGCTCTTATAAAGTCAGAACCATAAAACATAGAAGAACCAATCCCTGAAATGGACACTGCCATGCCTTCAGCATCCTCTGGCCCGAAGTTTTACACCAACTTTGGTGTTACTTCTATGAACAACCTCATATCACAGATGCCAGACCATCCGGTCCTGAACATAGGTTGTCAGAGCAGAGAAGAAATTAAGGCCGCCCTTAATTTACTACAGAACTGGACCATAGTCCAGCGAACCAGAGATGCCACCCTCACAGGTCTTTATTTGGAAAATCATATAGTCTCAGGACTATCAGGTCTTGCAGCAGAATGGTGGAGGCACTTGCCTCAGGAGGCAAAAGATAATATGCTAAGAGCCCGGGACGTAGATCAACAAGTACTGAAGGCCCTCACTCAACAATTTTATGGTGATGACCTAGATGTAGAGCCTGATCATTATGCTTCGTTATTCATGACTGCTAGATTGTGCAATCTGTCACAGGACAAACAATATTTTTGTTATATGCAGAAATTGTTAATTTTTGCTGGAAAAGCTAATGATCCTGCTTATTTAAAGCATTACTTGCGAAGTTTTCCTGGTCACGTACCAGATGCAGTGGAAAAATTTATGAAAGATCGCAAGTTAAGTTATCAAGGTATTTCCATTGCCCAGCTTCATGCCTATATCATGGAAACATGGCAAGAGCATTGCCTTGCCAAAAGAGTTGACAAAGATTTCAAGCGGCATCAGGACATGTTCACACCGTCCTTTTGTAAAAATGTTGCTCAGCTGCCGGATTGGGGTTGTGGAGATCACAACCGTGGACATTTGCAGTCTTCCTGCAAATGTAAACACAAAAAGAAAAGGGGTTTCTATACAAGTGAACCAAGATACCATTATCCGGACAAACCCTTGAAGTTCAACAGAAAGCAGAAATATCATTCCAGGAAGACTAAGCATTCAGCTAAGTCTAGAAAATTTATAAAAAGACGTTCTTATCAGGCTACTGACAAGAATTGTTTTCTTTGTGGAAAACCTGGTCATTGGGCGAGTAAATTCCCAAAGAAGAAAAGCAAGCCGAGACTTGCAGCTTTCTGTGATAATCTTGACTCACGATGGTGGGATAAACCCGCTGAAGACGAGTCGCCTTCAGGCGAAATTCTCTATCTTCCTGATGATTCTGACTCTGAGTCAGATAGTGATTCTGATGTTTCTATTCAGCCCGACCTTCATAAATTTGCTCCTTATTCTTCATCCTCTGATTCAGACTCCGAAGCAAATTTAGGGGGGTTCCAGGTCCCTGATTTTGATTTCAGCATCAATATGTTTAACTTTGGTATGTTTTCCTCTGCCACACAGCAACAGGAGCTGGAAAAGCAGATAGCTGCTTTAGATCTCAGGCTTTCAGAGCTTGAGCCATATCAGTTTCCAGAACGTGGTTATCTCCAGGAAAAGAAGAAGCAGCTGTTACAGCAGCTAGGTAACAGCAAAGGAAAGCAGAAGATCGAGTATGAAGCTTCTATATCATATAGCCCTGTTGAGCTTTACAGAAATTATCCAGAAGGGCATCAAGAAAGGCAAAGCTTCAGAAAAAGCTGAGAAGCTAAGCTGAAATTGGAAATCAAAGAGAAGCAGACAGAGCTCAAAGAACTCTGCAAGAAGATAGAGGCATTAAAAAGTGAAGTCAAGGTAATTCAACTTGAACGAGATCAATTATCGGACGATGATCTTAGTCGGCACTATGAGAGTGCATTAAACACTGAATGCATAGAAGAGAAGGAAGAAGAAACTCCAGAACAATCCCCTCCACCTTCTCCTCCACCTCAACAGAACCTTATCAGCTTGTCTATGCTTTCAGGTCCGAAGCTGTATATTCCAGTTTCTTTCCATCCTTGTGAATATAACCCTTATACTCTTTCTTGTATGATAGATTCAGGATGCCAGGTCAATCTTGCTCGTGGTTCAGCCCTTCCTAGTTACTACTGGGAAAAGACTACGGATGGCGGAACTGCCATTAATGGAGCACCCATTCGTCTACAGGCCAAAGCCGAAGTCATTGTTAAATTTAAACATGTCTGTAGAAAGTTAACTATATATAGAATGGATGACATGAGTGAAGATGTAGTATTAGGTTCTAACTTTCTCCATCAAGTTAGCACATATTTCTTTAACCATCATAAGCAAACATTCATCTGTACATTTGATAATAAATATGTTAGGATGCCTTTGTCTTTCAGAAATTCTCCTATATGTCCATTACCTGAGCCGTCTATTGTACAGTCACCTAACCCTGCACAGCTCATGAAAATGGAGCGCAGTAAAGTCTTCTTAAAGTTGCACGGTGAAAAGGCGTTATCAGAAATAACTGAGAAGCTTCGAAGAGATTGTTGCTCAGACAGTCCAAATGCCTTTTGGACAAGAGAACAATATTTTGTCTCGCTGCCTTATGATCCAAGCCAGAAGATCAGACCCATGAAATCCTCAGCCGCTTTAATGTCACCATCAGAGGTAAAGTTCTGCGATGAAGAAATCCAAGAACTTTTACAGAAAGGTCTGATAGAGCCAGCAAAGAGTCCATGGGCATGGAGAGCTTTTGTTGTCAACAAGCACTCTGAGCAAAAGAGAGGTAAGCCGCGGTTAGTAGTGAATTTCAAGCCGCTTAATGCTGTGTTACAAAAGATTCGCTACCCTCTTCCTAATAAATCCAGCCTCCTTCAAAGGATTAATGGCTGCGTGATCTTTAGCAAGTTCGATTTAAAGTCAGGATTCTACCAGATTGGTATCAAAGCTGAAGATAGATTCAAGACAGCATTCTTAGTACCCAGGGGACAGTATCAGTGGAGAGTGCTGCCATTCAGGATCAACAACGCTCCCTCCGAGTTTCAGAAACGCATGGAGGACATTTTTAGAGAATATCATTGGGCGTTGGTTTATATTGATGATATACTAATTTGCTCTCACAGTTTGCAGGAACACTTGAAGCATCTGCAGAAATTTTATGAATTAGTATACAAGCACGGATTAGTCCTGTCAGAGCCGAAGATGGAAATCGGTAAGACCGAAATTGAGTTTCTGGGTTTCAAGATCCAGAAAGGACAGGTAATCCTTCAGAACCATGTCTTGTCATGCTTTGCCAAGTTTCCTGATGAAATTATGGACAAGACACAGTTGCAGAGATTTTTAGGATCTCTGAATTACATTCGGCCCTTCTATAAAGGACAGGCCGAAGACATCAAGATTCTTCAGCAGCGGTTAAGAAAAACCCCGCCTAAATGGTCTGCTGAAATGAGTAAAGCAGTTAGGCAAATAAAGAAAAAAGTTATGGAACTGCCTTCCCTTTCTCTACCTACCGGTAATGGTCAGCTTATCATAGAAACAGACGCCTCTTCGTCAACATGGGGTGGTGTTTTGCTAGAAGCTATTAACGGTAAGGAAAACGTTTGTGGCTACGGATCTGGTGCCTTCAAAGGAGCAGAAGTGAATTATCCGTCAAGCCATAAAGAAATATTAGCTGTAAAGAAAACTGTCAACCACTTCAAGCTGTTTCTTAAACCAGTCAAGTTTATCATCCGCACAGACTTGAAGATCATGCCAGGCATCTTCAAAAATGAAAATTTAATGGCTGAAAACAGTAGTCGTATATTAAAATGGTTTTCATGGTTAAGTTCTTTTGATTATGAAATTGTTTATAAGCCAGGCTATTTGAATTGTTTGGCTGACATGTTAACCAGGGAATCTGCACAGCATCAGCCGAAAGAATTGAAGATGTTCTCTGCAGGAGAAAACAACCTTTTCATATTTTCAAGTTTCAATTCACATTGAATAATGTATTCGAAATTGTGAAAAATCATTTTTTAATTTATATTAATTATAAATTTTATTTAAGCACATATAAATTTATTTACATTGAATAATGTATTCGAAATTGTGAAAAATCATTTTTTAATTTATATTAATTATAAATTTTATTTAAGCACATATAAATTTATTTACTACTAAAAGATTACTTACTAGTATATGGATATACACAATGCTTACTCTTTACCACCTCGTAAAGTATAAAATAAAATGAGAACATGGGAGTTAAGAGTCCAGCCTTTTACGTACTCAATCCAAAGCTCGTAACGAGGATGTTAAGTTTAAAGAACGAGGATACAAAGTTAAAGTTAGTTAGATTTTAATAATAAAAAGATATAGTTAAAAAAATTTATTAATAATTATAATTTTAAATTTAATTTTTTATTATTATTTTTCTTATTTATATTATATATTTTCATATTATTTCGATTTTAAACAACAAATCGTAATGAGGATGTTAAGTTTAAAGAATGCGGATAAAAAGTTAAAATTAGATTTTAATAATAAAAATATGTTAAAAAAATGTATTAATAATTTTAATTTTAAATTTAAAATTTTTGTAAAATTGATGTGTTCTTTTTCATATTGTCATTATATATTTTCATATTATTTGTTAAAATTCTTTCTTTATTTTTAAGTTTTACATTCTCTTCCTTAATTCTATTATATATATTTTTTATTATTTTAATTTTAATTCAATTTAAAACAAGTGAAATAGCAGCAAGGCTGCCCTCTTAGAAATATTTTATTGTGATATTGTATATAGTTTAAAGCTAAAAGTTAAAGAAATTATGAAACATTCAAACTTGAAACAATGTATTACTTGTTGCCATGGTACTTATATTTCTGTGAGATCACTTGTTGTTTATAGGTTGTTGCATTACTTGTTACTTCTTGTAACTGTCATTGTTTATTTTTCTATGTGTATATCAATTAATTAGTTATTAAGTAAGTCCTTGAAATTAAAGATCCAAAATGAGTTTACTTGTCTTTGTGAATAGGAGAGCTTTTGTCACTACCAATAGTTGAGATAAGCAACATAGATGCATAGTACTTGGCTCTTAAAAATAGTTTAATAAATATTACATAATAAATGGATATTGAATAACATTAACAATGTTGAATGCTTAATAAATACTTAACAATATAGATATTAAAAATGTAACAACAGTTGGAGATTTTGAAAAATCTGAATTCCAATGTAAGCACCAATTATTACAATGAAACTTTCAAGAAGATAATTCTTTAAAAACATAGAATGTGTGGCATTGTTGTATATAAATATATGCTAATCTAATAAAAAATAATAATAAAAGGAAATATTTACAAGCGTTTATAAAAATAATGTTATAGACATTGAAAAATAAAAGATATTTGATTATATAAAATTAAAACAATAATAAGAAAAATATGATTTTTAGTGAAAATAAAAAATAAACTAAATGATATTAGGGATTTTTTTTTAAATTTTAATATTTTTTGAAATCAACCCTTTAATCACATAAATAAACAATTAATTGAGTATATTCAATTTCATATCAAACAACTATGTAATATATATAAAGAATTAATAAAAAATAAAATACATTTAATTAAAACACAATTAAAACATTTATGCATACAAAATGTATCTTTTGCCATATGTAATTAAAAACCTGAATAACTACAATAAAATAGAAATTCTTTTATAAATATTTTATTAAATAATTTTAGTTATTATTAAATAATGTTATCTTTTGTAATATGTAATTAAAAATTTGAATAATTACAATTATTTTTTAAACAGAAATATTTTTATAAATACTTTTAGAGAAATTATTTTACGTATACTTCATAAAAAAAATGAACACATATATTTTAGGTATACTTCATTAAAAAAAAATGAAATTATGGCGAACGAAATATAATATAAAGCAAATTAAAAAGTGTATACGTCAAATCATCTACATAATAATTATTTGTTTTAAAACGCTGATCAGGGATCTTCACAACAGGTGGCAGACTACAGGGACAACGGGAGAGAGCAAAAATCATCTACATAATAATTTATTTGTTCAAAAACTCTGATCAGGGATATTCACAACAAGTGGCAAACTGCATGGATGACCAACGATAGCAAAAATCATCTACATAATAATTTATTTGTTCAAAAACTCTGATCAGGGATATTCACAACAAGTGGCAAACTGCATGGATGACCAACGATAGCAAAAATCATCTACATAATAATTTATTTGTTCTAAAACGCGATCTTCACACATGGACGACCGGTGATAGCAAGCGGAGTATGCCGTGGTCACTGCCTTTACCCATCATTGGTATATCAATCGAGAGGCTTGGTTGCCGAGCTGATATTTTCTTGCAATTTCAGTTGGAGAGAATGCTGAGATTGGTGATCAATTTCCTTACAGGTTTGTAGTGTATTCGATAAGGTTTATGACTCCACTATGTCTGTTTTCTTCTTGATGCGTTAAATTCCTGGAATTTGTTCCAACATTACCGCCATTTTTGTCCAGGCTATGGAGTGTTTGTTTTTGTTGAATCCTGCATCAATCTCAACTCGTTTTAAAGTGTTCTTGCCCGATTTGGTCGCTTCTTTATAAAGCTTCGACGAAATTCCCGCCATCCTTTCACTCATTCTTGTTTTTGTTGAATCCTGCATCAATCTCATGAGGGTTAAACTTTTAATTATTTTATTGGTAAAAACCATGGTGTAAGGTGAACGTTCAAATTCAGTGTTTGAATTATAAATAACATAATAATAAAATAAATGTTGATGTCATCATTGCCATGTGTCAAGTGAAAACCAGATACCAAACTCCAAGAATGACATCATTTCTGATTGGCCAATTAGAAGTTTACAAAATAGCAAATACAAATATTTTTATTAAAATTTAAAATATTTTTTTGCAAACTCTAAAGTTTAACTTTAGAAAACAGATTTTAATTTTTTGGTGGCGGCAACTAATAGAAGGTCAAAGGTTCGGTTGACTAGCCGACGGTAGGTATAATAACATGTCCTCGTTTCTTTAAACAACTCCTTTGCAAATAATGTGAGTTTTAGAAGGCATCCCATGCTTCAACTAAATTCTCGATAATTATGACATTGGATGTATCCACAATTCTCACAATCTCCAACACGTTGCAATATGTTGAACTTAAGTTTGAGAGATAAGTATGTTGGAGTTCACATTATATTTTAGAGAATCTAGATTAGTAATTATCCCACTAAAAAAAATCTTTCCCAAATCAGATGGCTAGTTGTAAATTTGACCCATTTACTTTTCATTGGCATAAACTTTGACTATCACTACTTCTAATGGAGAGCGTGCCCTTAGCATGATTGATTTTCATAGATGAACAATTTAGAAGTCTTGCTATTGAAAGCATATTTGTTGATAAATTCGGTGAGAAAAACACGATAGAGTTTACAATATTGTTGAATTTGGTTTTATCCTCCAATAAATTTTATGTCTATTTTCTGTGTCTTTGGTATAGAATTTAGAATCATGATAATAGATACTATGTTTTCTATGTCTGTGATACCAAGGCCTCAGTTCCATAATCTTAGAGTGCCCTGCGTACACCCACATTAGATCTCAGTCCCATAATCTTTGTTGCAATACCGACCTTCTTAGCCTTTTAACTTGTCAAAATTATAGTGAGCTCAAGATGCTTTTGTCCAAACTCTTTGAACATAGAAATACAAGTTTAAAACAAACTAAATAATCTGTTTATTTAGGTCAAATAGACCAAAGTTTGGTCTCAAGGACATTAACCATCATCATTATCATCATCATTTCTATACCAGTAATAGCTTTTACTTTCTCCATTAACTCTTGGCTTTGTATTATTATATATTGATTATTCCAGTTTAGATTTGACTTGCACCATCTATGCTTTTGTATATATTTATTAGTCTTTACAAATATGTGCACCC
>LPNX010367282.1:194324-251824 GCA_001517045.1 Pseudotsuga menziesii
ATTAGGAGACTTGGAACTTGACGCGATTAAGAACGATTGGGGGAACGGATTTACTAGGGGGAAAGGTTAAAAATAATGAATGGAACCCCGGAAAGAATAAAAATTCCCTTGATGGGATCGTGTTAAGATGAAGCAACTCACAAATATATTGATTTGTTTGGTTATCAAGTATTGGGTCGACAGGATCCACTTTCACATATCAAAGTGAAGACTTTTCATTATTCTTCGGAAATATTTAATTATAACTTCAAGTGCCAAGACGAACTTCCTAGGAATTTTATTCAGAAGTGTGAAGCTTCCTCTTAAAGAAAATTACCATGAGTATATATTTTTATTTTTCCTAAAGATGATCTACACAAATGTGCCAATAAAGTATCTTATTGGATTAAGTAAAATAATTTACATGGTGTACCTAAATACATGGGCAAGTATATATATATATATTCATATACTGAATATTTCTTATGTATAAACTATCGATTAAAAAAAAGAAGTTATAAATACTTGAACAAAGGCTCTTATAAGGGGGTTATGTAGAAGTGTTGTGAGATTTAGATATGGGAAAGGCGATAATAGTTGGACTATAATATTTATAAATTATGGGTAATATAAATTACACTCTCATTTCCAGAGAGAGAGTCTCGTTTCGAATTAAGGAAGACATAACTCTATTTCTAACAAACCTATTTTTGCTGGTAATTTAGGGTGAGTTAAATTAAAATAAAAGAGAAAAGTATTGCTATTAATATTCTCTTTTATGCAGAATTTAATTGAGTAAATACTGAACGTTACTGCAGTAAGAGGAAAACTGAAGCATAATGGCTGGCTGCCAGCATGCCTAGAATCCCTCTTGCACGTCCAAAATAGAGTCCGCCTCAGCACTGATGATGGCAGTGTTGGTGCCTTAATTGGTGAGGAGACCAATGCACTCTCAAAGAAGGCTATTACTCACTGCTATTTATTGGGTTATAGTTCTCTATGAAGGGGACACATTTTTTAATGGAGCGTGGAAAACCTGGAAGGGGGCACAAATCTTTTAGTGCATTTTTCGATCATGATGCTGTAGATCGCAATCTCTTAGTGTATTTCTGATTTTTACACTGGGGGTTCGCATGATATATACTAGGATGGAGTGCTCAGCTCTAGGAGGAGAACCGACTCTGTTCTCGTCCAAGACTCCCTTGATATTTTCAAAGCCAAGACTAATCTGGAATGACATGGTTCTCTGCTCTTTTGTTGCGCATGTCTATCCAATTGCTACCATGGATTGTTCCTGGAACGTAACGATTTGCATGTACTGAAATACCAGGTGATATTTTTATTCTTGTAGGAAGAGGGCCTATGCTTGCTATTTCCATGCTTTTTATTTTTATTTAAGGTTTTCTGGTTGTTTTAGGGCTGGCATTCATGTAATAATCATATGGATGAAGCAGAAGCAAAGCACTATGATTGGAGCTTAAGCTCTAGAGTATAGATAGTCCTAGACATTAAATTCAAATCGGAATATGCAGTAGAAATATCTAAAAACAAACCACATTTGCAATTGTCTGATGTAAACTCTTAACTGGTTCCCAATTGCCAAAAGTAGTTTGATAGAGGCTCTAAAATTGTCTAACAATTTCACAACCTTCCCAAAAATAAAAACTGGTCATTCTTTATTTGAAGGAAATATATTCAGGGTTCGGTGTAACAATGGATCGATGATGTTTCTGAATGTTAGAGTAGGGCAACCTTTTTAGGTATCAAGATAGAGAATTGCATATATGGTCAGCTGTTTGGAATAATCCTGCATATAGTTGTCTATTCCTTTCCCAGTCTCGTATATGATTAAATGAATTTAAAACCATCTTAATTTGAAATATTCCTTTTTGATTTGGAGAAGTCCTAGGCACACCCTGCTTCACTTGTGGAAGTTGTTTTTAATACACAAGAGCTATATTTCTATTGATAACATATCTATGTATGCTTATGGGACTAAACCATGATTCATCAATTTCTCAAGTCCTAAGGTTATGTGGAGGTTTGATGAAATGTCAATTGATGCAATTTGAAATTATTGTTATTTTAAGAAAATTTTAAACTGTGGTTTAGACGTGTTCAAATATTCCTCATTATTACTTATCGGCAATGGGCAATTGTAACTACGAATAATTACAATCAATTTTTAATGTGGTGAATGGCAGTCAATATTTTAACTATAGTTAACTATGATTAATTCTTGGATGTAATTAATCGCTGTTAAGGCAGAGGGGATGTATGCGTGCGAGGAGCTAAGTATGAATTCCTCCTTTTACATTATAGTATAGATTATAATCCTCTATCGACCCATTTAGCTATCATTCTCAACTAATAGGTATGCTTCTCAGCTGCTATTACTCTCAACAAATAGTTATGTTTCTCATGATCCTTGATTGAAGGCAATTTTAAAATTGATGTATCATGCTTAAAGAGTAGTATTGTTCGGTAATTTAGATCTTCCATATTCATTTTCCTCAACCTATATTCACTTTTTGCTAAGTATGCCGAGAAACAGAATGTATCAATAGAGGCAAGCATGAGCAGGCAGGTGTTATGGATGTTCCCTTTTCATTCTGCAACCTCAACTTCATATACATGTATATTTAATATTTATAGAAAATTAGTTTGGTCATCACGTAATGCAGCCCACTTAGATCAACCATTATATTGGGAACCTCGAGTGTGGGGATAAAGCATGCCTAACACCAAACGTTCCATGTAGCCAATGACACACATAGTCAGTACCACTTGAATTTCATAGCCATTTCCCATGAGATAAAAGTCATACACAGTTCGGACTCACTAATTTGTGGTCCCACATTTTTACCATGATTTGCAATATGTGTTTTGACTTGGGATTTGATAATTTGATAACATCTGGAGGCACACTCTTTCATTGGTTGAGTCTCCTGTAGATCTGGTAAATACTCCGCCTTGTTGGCATTGATGTGGTTATATAAAGGATCTAGTCTATGAGATAGATATGAACCTTTGGGATAAAGGGCAAACCTCTGCGTTTAAATCTATGAATCCATGGGGTTCTCCTGATTTCTGTTCATTGTATTGATGTGGGAAATATGAGGCCTGAGAGCTTCAGTAATCATTATGTGGTAAGCCGTTTCTCTTCTGGCTTATGCGATGACACTAGAGGGCCTATCTCTGTGTGCATATTTGATTGTATTCTACTACTGCTTCGGAGGGGACATTATTGCTGTAAATTGAAGACCTAAGAATGATTTCGTTGAGGAAGATCTGTAATAGTCTTAATCCGCTATGGTTCCATTCAACATTTTTAATTTAAACCTATCCTAGTAGATTTGTGGCCCCAGCTCGGGGTGGCTCCAGGCGGAACAACACACGCCAGATGGAGCCAATGGATGGGAGGAAGGTCGCTGTCAAGTTTCTAGTTGCTCCTTGATTTGTTTTATTAAGTAAATGTTGTGTTGTGTTCCCTAAATAATCAGTATGGGCAGGCATATTTGGTATTATAATGGCATGATTAATATGTTCTACTTAAGTAATGGTATTTATGATGCTCTTATTTCTTTTGTAAACTCACATGTTTGATGACAAGCTGTAGTTGCAGAGAAGCTGCCACAACGAGGGAAAAATCACCCTATGACGATAGCATGGCCGAGATAATTTATATGGCTTATGTATATATATGTATATACACAAATGGGTAATTGAATTGTCGCAAAGATAGAACTTTTATTTATTCATTTAAATGAAATTAACTAACCATGTCTTTTACTTTGAAGTAGAGTTTAGTCTCTTCTTTAGCCATTTTCCTTCTCCGACCATTTGCCAAGGGGAGCAGGAGCCCTCATAACACCCTGCACCAAAGGATATTATTTCTCGCTATGGTCACATTCAAAGAACAGTCTTCTCACCATTATATTGTATATGTATTGTTTTTGTGATTGTCGAATTTCATTGGTGACTATTGGAACCCAATAGAAAATAAAACCTTGATTGCCTTATTTGTAGCATTAGTAGACCATACGATATTAATATTAATAGCAGAAATAAATAATGGCATACATTGAGTCTGTCTTTACACTTGAAGTGCTTGAATGGAACTATTATTTTCAGCTGAATAACCGCTTTCCTTAATTCTCATCAAAGCTTAATTATCAATGACTTTTCACTCATGTTTGGGAGAAGCCTTGTTTTTCTACTTTTGACATAGACAGATCTGTCAAGCTTTAGGGGTACATTACATGGTGGTATGTAAAAAAAAAAATGTTTGATTCCTATGAGTAGATCTTCTTTGAGGGAAGACTTAGTCAGATAAGGCATAATATGCAAGTTAGTTTATGTTATCAACAGAAAATCTAGTGAATGGATATAAATTGTCGGATGGTTGTATTACCCTACGTATAGTTCAGCATTTTCTTGAGTGGCCATGCTCCATTTTAAATACCATATCAGATATGTCACTAACATGTTTTGTAATAACAGTGAAACGGAAAGAAAAAAAAAATATTAACCCCCTCTTTTACACATAATGGCATTGATGGTAACAGAGGGGCGTTACAATTTGTACATATAGAGTTATTTATAACTAAAAAGTTAATATTGGATGAATATATACAATGTTTACTCTCTTTTATTCTGTTCAGAGTACAAAATAAAATGATAGTTGTTATAGCATGATTTGTCACACTTGATACATCATGCTTTGATGGCCTATCTATGTTCATATGCAAACCCCTTCTACCCCATTTGCTCAATGCTCCATTGGAACCCTTAAAAATACATTTTTGAATATATACCTTGCTCACAAATCTACAACTTGTATATACGCAGCTTGCACCACTGCCATATGCATACATAGGGATTTATGCTCAAAAAATAAAAATATTTGGAGTTTTCTCCATCAAGTAACAAATGACTTGATCCTTGGCCTTCCATATGTCGGGAACCTTCACTTCCCATTGAGGGGCTATATATTGAGCTACTATGAAGCCTTAGAGGAGGAGAACTTTGGATAGCAAAGATATTATAGTGAAATTGTGCGCCATTCTTATATTCTTGAGTTTGCATCCCTATGATCCTAATCTTAATTTAATTTAATTATTATATTATTCAATTAATTTTCTAGCATTTTATTATTCTATATTCTACATACTCCAATTAAATGTTATAATATTAATTTAATTTAATGTTTATCTCAACTCTTTAACTATATTATATTTCTTTTTAACATTAAACTTTTGAACTAATTTTAAATTATTTTAGTTAATCATTTATTTATTATCGCCTTTAATGTTTTTAGACCTTGCATCTAGATTTTAATTGAGTTTTTTTTCTTTGTACTTATTATTATTATTACTATCAAAGCTCAACTAACTTTGACCTTTTTCTCATTCTCTAATGTTCACTTTTCACATTAGTATTTACCATCTACCATGCGCCGAGAGGGATCAAATCCTTATAGCTGCAAACCTCTTTTATTTTATATCTCTATTTAGAGAGAGGTGCAAACCTCTTTTATTGTATATCTCTATTTGGAGAGAGGTGCAAACCTCTTTTAGTGTATTTCTTTATTTGGAGAGGTTTGCAGATGGAGGGATTTGATCCCTCTCTACACATGGTAGATCGAGAGTTTAGATGGATCTATGGTATATTGAGAGTTTAGATGGATCTAGGCTAGTTGTAGTCTTTGGAATCCACACTAAATTTAGTACACGAGCCCATGAACTTAGATTCCCTGTGTGAAAACATAGAACCCTTTGCCATCTTTGAGCAAGCTTGATGGATCGAGTACTTTTAGAGGCTAAATGGATTCCATTAGGATACGACACTCCAATTTTCCATGAAGTTGACTAAAGGTCATTCTGACATCAAAATATTGAGGATAGATGTATCAAGGAGGCTTTGGCAGAATTCACGAGGTTACCTAGAACCGGGGATAGACAGTTTTGTCGAAAGAGGCACAACTCGAAAAAAGTAGAATACTTCCTTTTGGAAGGAGAGCATGTGCATCCGAAGTCCAAGGGAACAGAACTGGAGACACTACCAAGACCTTGGGACGAGGTTTCGATCTTTTTGAAAAGATGCATCACTTCTGAATGAAGGTACAAAATTGTGTATATTTATGATTTCTTCCTACTGTCTAATTTGTGTCATGGAAGATTGTTGAACATGTCATTTTATCTTCTACGAAATATAAAAAATATGGCGCATCACGTGAAAACATCTAGGAACCCATTATAATTTGAAATCAACCATGGACTCATTAAATTGCTAGTTTAAAGATCCTTAGCACATACTAATCAAACATGGGAACAATTTATTATCGGAGCTCAGGTGAATTGGGCATGTACAGTAAGAGGAATTGAAGTAGGATATGTCAAGCAGAGCTCCTTAGATTCAGCTGGGGGAAGGGCCGAAGCATTAGAAGGACTGGGAAATGTTTAGGAAAAAATTTCAGTGGAATCTGCAGCAGCAACAAAACCGATAGAAGAAATCCAGCTAGGGTGGTGGTGGTGGCAGAAGACTCTAAGTTACTAGAAGTTGGAGCGGCAAACGCTAATGCTAGAGTACCTGTAGAAGTGAGGACAACAGAAGTTGTAGTAGGAGAAGAAGTTGCAGGGACATAATATTTTTAGAGAATAAGCCCTCAATTGTTGAACATTAAATCTTCCTCTCAAATATGAGGAATCATAATTGGAGAAGAAATTTTTTTGGTTGAAATGGGATAATTTTCTATCCCTTTGAGGCCACAAAGTTGGAAGAGATAATATATTAAAGGATAATCACCAGGTCTCACAAAAATAAGGAGAACCATAGCATCTTTTGCAGTAGAGGCAAAAAACCTTGAAATTCTCATTTTAAAACCTAGACTACCCTATGTAACACAAGAACCAGAGGGTAATGCACCTATGGGACCAACTGATCAACAAGAACTTGTTGCAGACCAACCCCAGCTATAAAATTTTCTTTATGAGAATGACTTGTTCAAGGAGGATGTACATGCACTAAGAGAAGAACTACAGAGGCAAAAAGAAGCATGTAATAAGTAGGAAACAAAAAGTTTGCACATGTTGGTGGAATTTTCTAATCAGTTTGAAAACCCACCTTTTGTTTCGAAGAGTGGGGATATTGATGAATTATTATGTCTAGAATGCAGGGACTTGTTTAAACTTTCATGGTACAAAGTTACAAATATAGAAGTGTCATCTTGGAAATTGGCACACTCAAGCCAAGGGGAGCTGAGACACTAATGGTATAATTTAAAGGAAATGGATTCGGAGGTGAATGTAACTCATGATCAAGAGTTAAAAGAAGATGAATAAATGTAGCCACAATGGTTAGGTAACATTGAATTGCTCCCCTTTGGAATAAATTTAGAGAACACTAAATGATTTTTGGACCATGCTCAATAGCCCGGGGACATATAAATGATGCAGGAGAAATCTTAGTAGTCTAAATGTATGGAAACATTTACAGAACATGATGTTGAAACAAAAGAACCAACATTCTTAAAATGTGTTGTAGAAGAAACAACAAAAATAGAAATTGTTGAGGTTGAGGTACAATAGATGAATGCTATTACACAAGAACCGGTGTTCTTAAAACAAGTTGTTGAAGCAACAATGAAAACAAAAGTTGTTGAAACTCAAGAAACAACAATGCAAATGGAAGCTGCTGAAACTCAAGAAGCAACAATGAAAATGGAAGCTACTCAAACTCAAGAATGAACAATACAAACAGAAGCTGCTGAAACACAAGAAGAAACAACAGAAATTGAAGTTTTTGAAACACAAGAACCAACAACATAAGAGAAAGTTGTTGATTTACAAAAACCAACCTTATTTGAAGGTAATGAGGAGATGATGAGAGAGCTTTCAGTGTTGATGCTTGAATCAAGTAAATGGAAACATCATGCTGAATAATGTGAGAAAGGAATGATTAATCTGTATGAGCACAAGAAGGCTATTCAAGGACTCTTAGAAAAGTGGTTGAGGAGGTCTTCTTCCAAAAAAATGTTTGGGAGAGTTTACAAGAAGAACTAAAGGAGTTAAGGAAGTACGAGACCATGAAAAACGAAAAATAACAAATGTACACCCTAACTAAGGAATTGATGAGTTGCAGAGCTCCATCACCATATTACCCTATATTTCTCTTTGAACAGATGACTATGTTCAAAATGAGTGTTTTGAAAGAAGGAAAACCTTGTCAAATCATGACAACCCCTCAATTTCTGGAAACCTTTACTCAGAGTGACTTTTTCGAACAGAAACTGTTATGTGAATTATACGTGCATCAAATGGCATGCCTTATAGACCCTTTGTATAATTTTGTTCCTCACATTGGGGACTTTCACTTGAGGGTGTCCACTTATTTTGTCATCAACCATATGCACGCTGGAATTCTTCTCAAACCATTCACAAGAATGAGCATGATTCCAATCTATGGATTCACAATGAACCTTAAACCCTTGTGCCCCTGATTGCTAGACATAAAAGACATCTTTTGTCCCATGAAAAGGTTAGTGAGTTAATTGCATTTGAGTAGAAAATTATCTCTACGTGTTTCAACATGTTTTCTAGACACGAGGTTAGTGAGTTAATTGCATTTGAGTAGAAAATTATCTCTACGTGTTTCAACATGATTTCTAGACATGGGGTTTATGCCTTGAAAGGAAGTAGTTATCGGTCGGAGGTTTCCTCCATATCCTTGAAGGAAAATGATCTGTAATGTTTTGAGAACTTCAAGTATTCCTTGTCCTGAATACCAAGATATGTTAAATGCATGGAGACATGTCGACCGAATTGGTTGGGGCTAACTTTAGGATTTCCACTCATTTGGAGGCTAGACAGGAAGTACGAGAGCATCTATAGGTGCATCTATAGGTTAACCAAGAAGCACAGAGGGTTTCTTGGGCCAACCTAGTTCCAATAAATGGATTTTTAGATTTTTACAAACACGAGAAGATTATGAATCTTCCTTCAACCTTAACCATTTTCATAGCAAGAGTCTCGATTTAGACTCGGTTTCAGAATAGTTGGAGGTTGTTGCATGAGATCATGCAATTGGATAGCTCGAGGGAGATGTTGGGGGCAAGAAATGTCCCTTTTTTCCTAACCCTATTTAGCCCTTTTCCCTCAATTTTTCCTCTTATTTATAACCAAGTCATTACCTTTTCCAAAGAACAAGCATGGACTTCAAACGTATAATTCATTATTACTCTTTTTCATTAATGTTTTATTTTTCTTAAGGTTATGAACTTTATCTTTGAATTACCCTCACTCATGATTGGTTTTATAAGTAAAGTTTAGAATCTCCACATGTTCTAAGTGTAATAGCTCGCTAGACTTGGGAGGTAAAGAATGCATGGCTTCAGTTGCCTTTTTATGATCTAGTTGAAGTAGTTGATGAGATAAGCTTAGATGTACTTCCATGCAGCTAGCTGAAACTTCTCGAGCATCTTTCTTCATTAGTTGGAACACATTCGGCCTTTGAAAAGTTCATTCATGATTATGAACTGATTCCATGTAATGTAATAATGTTGTAACTATTGTTGTTTGATTCGATGAACTAAATATTGTAGATCTTCATGGATTCCCAATAGTAGTGGATTTGAACTACTTCATCTATGTATAAGTATGAAGAGGCAAGGGGAGCGAGGGGGTTGGAAATATTGTAAAAGGATGGTAGCAAGAGGATACAGTAACTATACTTTGATCATTTTAATAAATGAGTAGAAATTCACAATATCTTCATGTTGTAGGTTTCACTAACCCTTCAACATCACCTTTGTTTGATGGCGAGGGCCCGTCATCTTACATAGTTGTTGGTCTTAGTAGATGTTGTAGTTTTACTTCTTTTTGGCTTTGTGTGTAATTTGAGTTGGATGCATTAGTATACGGTTGCAATGAGATTTATTATATAATTGCATTGTTATACTTCCTTTTGGTTTGTTGCAATAGTGTGGTGTGAACAGTCCATGTGTAAAATAATTTCTTTATGCAAAGTGTGCTAGTTGAATATAGTTTTTATAGTCACGCTCATATCATGCCCATTGTTATTACTTATCTTTCTTACCATTTGCTGAGTTAGAGAGATTTCTAATTTCATGAATTGAATAATCTAGGTAATGGTTTGGATTTCTTTAATTTGATTCTTTAGGACTTCACTTCCTGCAAACGTAATTCTTGTCAATTTATTCTTAATCAGTTTTTATAATATTGATGTTGTAGAAATAGGAATCCTTTGAATTCTATATTGATAGTTGAATTTGGGTTTTAGAGAGAGTTGAGTTGGCTAAGAATTTATTCAAATTGAATGATTTTCATTTCATTAATCATGTACTAAAGTGTTTATGTATAGACTTTTCTTGATTAAATTTGAGATAAACATACTTCCCTCAGTTGACAATTTATATTGAGCACTATCTTGTTTAGTGAAATGAATAGACATATAGATTGACCAAAAACAAAAAGAATTTGTTTACATTGTGTTCCTTTCTCTCTATATACATGTTGAAAAGTAATGGCCTATAACTAATTTCAAGAGCCATTATTTCTTCATATAAAGACCTACTGAATTTTTCTTCACCATCCATTCTATAATAAGAATGAATCTCCAAATGTATGTATTTTTTAAATGACTAAATGTTGTGCCACTTTAAGGACAAGTTGAAGTGTCAATAATTCATCTCTATTGTTGGAGCATACACCTAAACCTTCTTTGAACATGTTGTAAAGATAGTCCTTGAGGTAAATGATGCCCCCAACCCCTCCTAATTGTGGATGAACTTGTGGTTCAATGTAAATGATTACTCTTTCCCCTCCTAATTGTGGATGGACTTGTGTTGCACCATCAAAGTACCCTCATGCCCTACATTGATCATAAATTCCCATATTGATAACTTTGTGCTTTATAACCTCACATTTAAAAAAAAGTAAATAACAAAGAAGTCATATCTATTAATAAGAAAAAATAGTGAATTATTACAACACAAGCATAATTTCCCATTGTACCTTTATGTCCCCATATATATATATATATATATATATATATATATATATATATAATACAAAACATCTACAAAATTTAAGATTATATTCTCTCATACCAATAGTGTAGTGGAAAAACAATATTATATATTCATTAAATAAGAAAGTATCTCAAATCAACCCTCCATAACTATAACAAAAAGAATTTTTTTGTCTATGATCTCTTTATCAATCCTCATGTAATATGAAGTCCATGATAAAAATTCATGGGATTGATACCATTTGTGTCATGATCTAAGGAGAATCTCTACCTTACAGAGATGATATGATTGTGTCTTCATTTCTCTCTCTCTATATGTATAAAAGTAACGACTTATAAGTAATGACCTATAACTAACTTCAAGAGCCAATATTTCTTCATATAAAGGCCTATTGAATTTTTCTTGAGAATCCATTCAATAATAAGAATGAATCTCCAAATGTATGTATTTTTTAAATGACTAAATGTTATGTGAGTTTAAGGACAAGTTGAAGTGCCAATAATTCATATCTATTATTGGAGCATACACCTAAAAATTATTTGAACATGTTGTAAAGATAGTCCTTGAGGTAAATAATGCTCCCTACCCCTCTTAAGTGTGGATAAACTTGTGTTGCACTGTAAATTATTACTCTTGCCCCTCCTAATTGTGGATGACCTTGTGTTACACCATCAAAATACCCCATGCCCTAGATTTATGAGAACATTAAGAATTTATAACTTTGTGTTTTATAACCTCACCTTTAAAAAAAAAAGTAAATAACAAAGTCATATCTCTTAATAAGGAAAAACATTATTTTAATAAGGAAAAACAATGAACTATTACAACACAAGCCTAATTTCCCATTGTACCTTAAAAAAAAATAAGATTACATTCTTCCATACCAAGAGTGTTGGAGAAAAACAATATTCTATATTCATTAAATAAGAAAGTATCTCAAAGGAACTCTCCATAAATATTACAAAATGAAAAGATTTGTCTATAATGTGTTTATCAATCCTCATGTAATATGAAGTCCATGATAAAAATTCATGGGATTCATACCATTTGTATCAAATTAAGTAGTTAATAAATAGTTTTTCCACAACACTCTTGGTAAAAATTCGTAGGATTCATACCATTTGTGGAAAGGATTTTGACACAAATTACATGTTTCCATACAAATAGTGTTGTGGAAAAACTATTTATTACACAAACCTTGGATGATACTAATGTATCTTCAAATAAATTGCTATTCAACATCAACTAGATTCCCCATGAAATAATGATATGAAGAGCTTTATATAATTTGTTGAGGGAATTGGAAATCTAGGAGAGTAAAGTTGTTTCTACACTTTCTCTAGCCCAATCAAATATAACCCAACAAAGAGACCAAAATATTTTCATACATGTATAGAATCATAACATACAACAAATAAAGGACTCACAAATTCACTATATGTCTTCACTTTATAAGATCCCATGCATGTATGGAGTTATTGATAGCACACCACATAAAAAGAGAAATGTTTTTCAAGGGCATTTAAACTTCCAACAACCTTTATACCAACATTTTAGAAGGTAAGACCCCTCTTCTTTCTTAAATCTTTGCAACCTAATATGTTTTTCTCCCACTCTATTGTTTGACCAAATAAATTCATCGTCAATGGTCGTGATTATTACATGAATTTATTTTAATAAGAATGTACACTTTTCCAAAACTAAGTGATCATTTTCTTCAAAACCCATGAAATCCAAAGTGAACCATCTTTGAACCATAAAAGTACTCCTAGGAAAATAATCTTCAAGATCCAAAGTATAAAAGCCTTGTATTCACCATATGAATGGGTAAAATATGTTGTTCTTCAAATCCCACTCAAGTATCCCTCCCTGTTCTAAATTATACAACAGAACCCACCTTCCACACTAAGCAATCCCAATAAGGGGAAATGAAAAAGGAAAACTTTCCAAGCCACAAATACATTTTTATGAACTTTATTGCATAGCCTAAATCATTATAAAACTGAGAGGGTATTGATCTATCTTTCGCTTACAACCAAGGCCCATAGTCACTAACATTTTAGAATTCCTCATAGAGTGTTTGCTACAAAAGCTTTAGCAAATAAATGGGAATTTTTAAGCCCCCATCACCCTAATGTTTCAGGAAGACCAAGGAAAAAAATGTTTTTGGCTGCCACCTTCACCTTTTAATATTCCCTTAGGTAGGAAAAACAAGAAACTTGATAAACTAAGGCGGATTTCAAAATAATTTTTAAGAGAATGAGCCTACCAGCACTTGAGAGCCATTTGTTGCACCAAAATGAAATCATTTTCTCTACTTTGGCTATGATCCAAAACCAATAGTGTTTGAAATAGTCATCTAGTTTTATAAATAAGCCTAAACACTTGATCCTAATTTTCAAAAAAACACTTCAGAGAAAAGAAAAAGAACCATAATCCACATCTTTAGATCATTATCAATGCCCATTAAAAAAATTGATGACATTTTCATATTAATAACCATAAAATTGATGACATTTTCATATTATTAACCATAACCATAACTATAATTTTATTAAATAAAAGCTCTTTCAAATTTATAGCATCTTCCATGCTCCCATCACAACAAATAAATATATCATCCAAAAGCAGATGAAATTTTTTCGAAAGACGTGGACAATTATGCCCATTTTAATATCTTTAAAATGTATTCAAAATTTTTCCACCTCTATAGCTCAACTTAAAACTTCACCCACCAAAAGAAATATAAAACCAGTAAAGATTCCTGGAACTCGCAGGATACCCCGAACTCACAATCCACAATCTTCCATATTTAATAAAGAGAGAAGTATCTCAAAGAAAACCTATAAGGAAAACAATCGAGTTATATATGATATGTTTTTCAATCGTCATTCATGAAATATAAAGTATTGGATAAAAAATTGTGAGTATTTCTTTGATTGATACCATATATTCCACCACAAGCCTTTCCTCGGAGAGAATATGATTCTGTGTTCTTTTTTCGAAAAAGTAATGACCTAAAATTATATCCATTAGTTCCACATCCTATAAAATTCTTAGAAAAATATTGTTTACTTTTCTTAAGCATCCATTCAATTACAATTCAACAACAAAGAAATGAATCTTCAAAGTTTTATACTTTTTAAATGTCTAGATTTGATGTCAATTTGAGGACAAATTCAAGTGCCAATAATTGAGCTTTCCCATTGGAGCATACACCTAAATCTACTTTGAAATTTTTGAGCATACACCTAAACCTACTTTGAGCTTGTGGTAAATAGAATCATTAGGTAAATTATGCCCCCTACTCCTAATTGTGGATTCTCTTGTGGTGCACCAACAAAATATGCCCATGCCCCACATTTACCAAAAACTTAAGGAATTATAAAAATGTGTTTTATAACCTCACCTTCTTGATCAAAATATTTTAAGATGGAAAAACTCTTTATTACACAAAACTTGGATGATACTAATGTATCTTCAAATAAATTTCTATTCAACATCAACCACATTTTGCATGAAATAAGAGATACAGAGCTTTATATAATTTGTTGAGGGAATTGGAAATCTAGGAGAGTAAATTTGTTTCTACACTTTCTATAGCCTAATCAAATATAACCCAAACAAAGAGACCAAACTCTTTTCATACATGTATAGAAACATAACATACAACAAATAAAGAATCAAATATAACC
Source organism: Pseudotsuga menziesii (assembly GCA_001517045.1). Taxonomy (NCBI): domain Eukaryota; kingdom Viridiplantae; phylum Streptophyta; class Pinopsida; order Pinales; family Pinaceae; genus Pseudotsuga; species Pseudotsuga menziesii. Next base: position 209,049 of record LPNX010367282.1, read on the forward strand.
CAAACAAAGAGACCAAACTCTTTTCATACATGTATAGAAACATAACATACAACAAATAAAGGAATCAAAGATTCAGTATATGTCTTCACTTTATAAGATCCCATGCATGTATGGAGTTATTCGATCCCATGCATGTATGGATTTATTGATAGCATACCATATAAAAAAGAAATTCTTTTCAAGGGCATTTAAACTTACGAAAGCCTTTATACAAACATTTTAGAAAGAAAGACCCCTCTTCTTTCTTAAATCTTTGCAACCTAACTTTAAAATATGTTTTCCTCCTACTAGATTATTTGACCAAATAAGTTCATTATCAATGTTCATGATTCTTACATGATTTTTTTTTAATATGAATGTACACTTTTCCCAAACTAAGTGATTATTTTCTTCAAAACCCATGAAATCCGAAGTGAACCCTCTTTGAACCATAAAATTACTCCTAGGATAATCATTTTCACTATCCAAATTTGAAAATCCTTGCATTCACCATATGAATGGGTAAAATATGTTGGTCTTCACATTCCACCCAAGTATCCATCCTCAATCTAAAATACACAGCAGAACCCACCTTCCACACTAATCAATCCCAATAAGAGGAAATGAGTAAATGACAACTTTCCAAGCCATAAAAACATTTTTACGAACTTTATTGCATAGCCTAAATAATTATAAAATAGAGAGGGTATTGATATATCTTTCTCTTACAACCAAGGCCCATATTCACTAACCTTTTAGAATTCCTCATAGAGTGGTTGCTACAAGAGCTTTAGCAAATAAATGGGCATTTTTAATCCCCTATCACCCTAATTGTTTAGGAAGACCAAGGAAAAAAATGTTTTTGGCTGCCGCCTTCACCTTTTAATATTCCCTTAGGTAGGAAGAACAAGAAACCTGATAAACTAAGGTGGATTTCAAAATAACTTTTAAGAGAATAAGCCTACCAACACTTGAGAGCCATTTGTTGCACCAAAATGAAATCATTTTCTCTACTTTGGGTATGATCCAAAACCAATAGTGTTTGCAATAGTTATCTGGTTTTATAAATAAGCCTAAATACTTGATGCTAATTTTCAAAAAACACTTATGAGAAAAGAAAAAGAACCATAATCCACATATTTAGATCATTATGAATTCCCATTAAAAAAATTGATGAAATTTTGATATTAATAACCATAAAATTGAAGACATTTTCATATTAATAACCATAGCCATAACTGTAATTTTATTAAATAAAATCTCTTTCAAATTTATAGCATCTTCCATGCTCCCATGACAGAAAATAAATATATCACCCAAAAGAGGATGATTTGTTTTTGAAAGACGTGGACAATTATGCCCATTTTAATATCTTTAAAATGTATTCAAAATTTTGCCACCTCTATAGCTCAACTTAAACCTTCACCCACCAAAAGAAATATAAAACCAGCAAAGATACCCGGAACTAGCAAGATACTCCTAACTCGCAATCTAGTACTTAAATGTTTGGGAGGGCCAGCCTAAGGCAAGTGTATATTGTTTCCGTTCTACAAGTACCACAAGTACGTGATGAACCTGCATTGAAAACATCCAAACAACCCATTAATAACATACTACTGATTAAACTTTTGCAATAAAGATTGTCAGATTGTGGTGGTTTTATTTATAAATCGGATGAATAGAAATGAATAAAAAAAATGGAAAATGGTCACTAAAGGAATGCCACATGATGAAAACAAAATAGATATATCGGGGATCAGGCCTGAAATTATTTCAGATCTAGCTTGTAAGAGTTCTTGTATTTTTTACACCTTTCCATTTAAGTTTTTGATAAAGGTTTGATGGGAAAATATTTCAAAATAAAATAAAAATATCTTTACAGCAACACAAAAATCCAGCAGGTAATATCATTAGCAATCATAGGGTGCCTTGGTATTTTTATTATACTAAATCTAACTGTTGTTTAGGTGATTGTACCAACTAGTGCTCATATTTCTCTAACCCTATATGCATTAAAAAAATGTGTGAGGCTACTAAAGAGGGAGAAGTTAGGGCTAACTTCTTAAATAGCTTACGACAAGAAGTTTCAGAATAGAGTTAGGCTCGCAGCTAGATGATGTTAGGTGGTTGGTTCATAGCCTGCATGAGGCAGGTTCTATAGTTATAAACTTATGGATGGTAATCCCAAATGGCGTCATTTGTAATGGAGTAAAAAGCGCTTGTTCACAAATCTTGATAGTTACACACACACACACATGAATAGGAACAACTAAAATATATCAATAAGAACTTTGTTTGTTACTATATTACTACATAAATAAGTAGAAATTTTCAATATTTGAAAGGTGGATAAAGTTATGTTTGGAAGGAGAAGTAAGTGAGATTCCAATGCTTACCTTTTTATGTTCGGTGGCAACTAGAAAAATTTGAGCGTCCTCAAGTAAAACTGAAACTATCCCTCCAGTGCCCACAACTTTGAACCTGTTATCTCCTGGAAGACTTTAGCAAAAATCCTATGGTTAAAGGTACAACTAATATGCACAAGGAAGAGAAACAAGAACCATATGGAGTGGTGGGTACTCGATAGTGATACCTACTATTGAGATAGATAAGATTTGACAGAAGTGGGAATCGATCTTTGGCTGCTGCTTTTAGATAGGATTTGGCTGAGGTTGGGTTCGTGCCTCTAACCACAGGCATGACAAGTTGAAGGAAAGAATGGTTGTGGTAAGTAGTTATAGAAAAGTTATCCAATACCATGGGTAATAAATACTATAGGGTACAACCTACACCTTGAAACAAATAAATTAAAATTTCAAATTACCCCATACCCTCAAACAAATATTAAAATTAATGACTACTACCTACACCCTCAAACAAATACTAAAATTTATGACCCTAAATTTAAATTGGCAAAAATTAAATCTATTGTTAAGAATTTTTCATATCCATCACAATTAAATTTTAATTTTATAATTAAATATCAAATACATTTGAAAACTTAAAAAACTTCTACTAACTATCAAATTCCAATTCCAGGCTTGTTTGAGATAGTTATGATCCATACAAACTATCAAATTCCAATTCTAGGCCTGTTTGAGATAGTTACGATCCACTCATCACACATTGTTGTATACATGGAGTGAACAATATTGTCATGTAGTGATTTTATTTCAATCCATATTGAATTGACTCAATCTACATCTGCTTCTAATGATATAAAAAAGTGCGCATTAAATAACAAAACTGACGTTGGTCAAAATCCTGTCCATATTTCACCTCTCGATTCACATTGAATACTTGGTTTGAAGCGTGCATTAAATAACAAAACTAACATTGGTCAAAAGCCTGTCCATATTTTCACCTCTCGATTCACATTGAATACTTGGTTTGAAATTTTGAAGGACCATATTTAAATTATATTAATTATAAATTACAATTTAAGAATATATAAATTTATTTATAACTACAAAAAGTTAATAGTGGATGGATATATAAAATGATTACTTTAACAAAACTGATGTTGGTCAAAAGCGAGTCCATATTTTCACCTCTTGATTCACGTTGAATATTTGGTTTGAAATTTTGAAGGACCTTTTTTAAATTATATTAATTGTAAATTATATTTTAAGAACATATAAATTTATTTATAACTAAAAAAAGTTAATAGTTAATAGTGGATGGATATGAGTATGTTGTGTTTTATCGAGTGGGGATGGGATTTTGGTGATATTTGGGAGAGGACGGTGAATGGTAGGAGGAAGGCTTCTTGGTGGCTCAGCAGGTCAGTGGTGGTGGAGCAATAAATTTCGTAATGGTTCCTGCTCCTCCTCGGGGGAAGAGGGACCGAGGAAGGTCTGAATTTTTGGAGGTAGAGACAATCATATTGGGATCAGAAAATGAATAAAGAAAAGCAGTAATCAATGCCCAGACAAAAACCTAAGATGGGGAAGGGAGCAATGGAACAAGAAAATAGGAAGCAACTACCTAGGGTACAAGAAGAATAGGACAATGCATCCCGAAGTCCAAAACAATTCCTCGTCTACAGATCAAATCAGAAAGAGTGAGGGAGGAAATTCAATATATGAAAGAAAGGACCCTCATAGGAAAATTCGTGGGGATCTAGCCCACAGAAAATAATCTGGTATGGTGGATTAACTCAACATGGAAACCCCAAGGGCACTATGACCTCCAACTGGGAGCTAAAGGTTTATTTACCATTATATTATTCAATGAAGAAGACAGAACGGAATTTTTTGAGAATGGTCCCTACTTCTTCAACTCGGCAGGCCTCTTCTTGAGACCCTCGAAAGAGAGATTCAACCCAAACAAAGAAAATTTGACAATTGCACCAGTTTGGATTAGAATGTATTCACTCCCAACAGAATACTGGAAGGAAGAAATCTTAATGGACATAAGAAATGCCCTGGGGACCTTCATCAAAGTCTCCAAACAAAATAGACAGAGGAAATACATCTCGTATGCCAGTATTTGCATCTACCTAGATATATCAAGAGATTTACCAGATGGAATAGAACTAACATGGGAAGATGAGGAATGGTTTCAAGCCATAAACTACGAGCATATCCCATTCTGATGCAAGAGATGCCATGAACATGGGCATCTTTTCAGAGACTGTCCCCAAAACAAGATACAAGGAGGGAAGAAAGATCAAGAACTTCAGGATGCGGAAGGATTCACCAAGATTCAAAACAAAAAGAGGCAAGCCAGAAATATCTTGGGTCCGGAGGTTCATGAAAGAGTGCAGTCCCAGAACCGATTCGAGACCCTTTAGGAAGATCATCTAAAAGACTTAGACGAGGCACAAATAGATGCTATGAAGGATAAAACTCCAGAAAAATAGCAAGGGGAGAAGGATAATGAAACACAAGGAACTAATAAGATTTTAACCCCAAAATATTTTCATGGTTCCAAGAAAACTATCTCGGATCCCTTCCACAGAACCAACCCGAGGAAACCCAGAAAGACTCAGGAATGGAGGAAATTGTTTCTGAGGACATGGAAATAGGGGACCTAGATCTGGACAGAATGGAAGTGGCTTGCTCTGATAAAGATCCAGTGCAGGTCCCCCCGTAGCAAGTGTCCCTTCTAGAGAAAGCGATCATCCAAGAAAAAAATGTGAACACCCTAGGAGTCATGACTGAATCTCTCAAAGTCACAGAAGGGAAAGGGAAAAATACAAAGAAAGATAAAAGAGGTAGATCGAGCAATGTCCAGAGAATCAAAGCAATAGGAGAACAACTGGTGGCTTCAGGGAAGTATCCAACAATAGATGTAGCCCTTTCCCCTTCCATTTAATTCCTTCTTAATGCATATTACAACCTGGAATATAAGAGGTTGTAACAGTGTGCTCAAGATGCACCTTCTTAAAAGAAGAATCGACAGAGAAAAATCAGGGATAATTTTCCTCCAAGAAACTAAATGCTCGAGATAATATCTTGTAAGAATATCCCAAAAAGTGTGGAAGGGTTGTGAGTCAATTGCAATCGATGCCAGAGGAACAGCGGGTGGTCTGGGAATTCTTTAGAACCCTCATGTGGTGTCCTTATCAAGTTTTCTTACCACCAACTGTACTATCTTAGCTGATTTCCACATTCTCGGTACAAGAATAAGAGGATTCATCTCCAATGTTTATGGTCCCTCAAGGGTAGATCAGGATCCTACATTTCTCTAATCACTCTCAGACCTAAAAAATTTAGTTCAGGACAAAGCATGGATTATAAGAGGTGACTTTAACCTAATTAGAAACCTAGACAAAAAAAAAGGTGGTATTCGATGCTTAAATACCGTGAGTACTCTATTCAATAACACCATCAGTGATTTGGACCTGATCGATGTTAGAACTTCGAGTGGTATCTTCACTTGGAATAATAAATAGACAGGGGACAAAGGAATAGCATGTAGACTTGACAGATTCCTACTTTCAAAATCGGTCATGATGGCAGGGGGCAACCTCAAAGCGGTCGTCCTACTAGTGGTAGGATCAGACCATTGGCCCATTAGCTTGGAATGGGACAATGTCGGAGTCAACCCTTGTATACCATTCTGATTTGAAAAATTCTGGCTCCTCCAACTGGATTTTCAGGAGAAACTCATAGGGTGGTGGGAAAGCTCTCCTCCTATCAGGGGCACCCGCATGTATCAATTTCAACAAAAGATTAAACACCTTAAAGACCACATCAATAAATGGAATCAGGAATCATTTGGCAACATATTCCGAGAAAAGAAGGTTTTAGAGATAAAGATCCAACAACTTTAGTCTCAAGTAATGCTCAGTGGTTACACTGAAGAACTGAGGCCTTTAGGAAAAGACTTTATTGCATGAATTAAATCATAGAGAGAGACAAGAGGAATTCTACTTGAACCAAAATTCTCGAATTAAATGGCTCCAAGAAGGGAAATGAAGCACCAGATTATTCCATAAAGCGACCATTCAACACAGGCAGGGAAATAGGATGGACAGATTGAAGAAGGCAGACAGAAGCATCGCTGAATCCCAAGAAGATCTGGAGAACACCCTAAACTCTTACTTCTCTAAGCTCTTGTAGGAACCAGAAAGAGACAAGGAGGAATATCAAAGAGAGGTCTTAAGCCACATCGCTAATCTCATCACGGAGGACCGCAACCAAATACTCGGTAAAGTCATAGAGATGGCAGAGGTAGAAAATGCTGTTAATAAAATGGCCAAAGATAAAGTGCCGGGCTCGAATGGCTTCACCACAATTTTTTTCCACGCCAGCTAAGATTGGTTGAAAGAAGAAATAGTGACCCTGGTTGAGGATTCCTGAAAATCGGGGAGCATTCTCAAAGCTCTCAATTCAACTTTCTTGGCTCTCATTCCAAAATAAAGTGGAACCGAAGACCCTAGCAAACTAAGAACGATCGCCTTGTGCAATGTGATCTATAAAATCATCTCCAAGGTAATAGCTAATCGTTTAAAACCCCTCCTACCTCTTATCATTTATTTGGAGCAAGCTGGGTTTGTGGAAGGAAGACAAATCTTGGATGGCATAATTCTAGTCCACGAAAATATCCACTCCCTTAAAGCAACTAGGACTCCAGGTATGCTTCTGAAACTTGACCTGTCCAAAGATTACGATACATTAAATTGGTTATTCTTGGGTGTCATATTAAAAGCTTCTGGATTTGAGGAAGATTGGACTAATTAGATCATGAATATGGTCTCCTCTGCTTTTTTCTCTATTTTGGTTAGTGGATCGCCCTCAATCCCCTTCAATGCTACCGGAGGTATTAGACAAGGATACCCCCTTTCTCCTTTCCTCTTCATTATTGTGGCTTAAGGTCTTGGTAGGATCCTCAAGAATAGGAGAGCTGAGAACAAAATCCAGGGATTGTCCCTAACAGAAGGAATGGATCCCCAAACCCACCAATAGTTCGTGGACGATAACATGCTGATGGGCCCATCCTCGGTGCACAAAGCTAGGGGAATTAAATATTGTTTGAATATCTTTCTTGAAGCTAGCAGCCTTGAAATAAACAAGGAGAAATCTCAGACCTACTTCTTCAACACCCCTAGGATTACCAAGAGAAAAATTCTTAGGATCTTGGAATTTTCAGAAGGAAGCCTTCCCTCTAAGTATCTTGGAGCACCAATGGTGGAATCAACTATCAAACAAGTCTCCTGGAAGGAAATTATGGACAAAATTAACAAAAAGCTTAGTCTCTACACCTTCAAAGCTCTCAATTTTCTGAGCAGACTAATCCTAGTAAAATCGGTGCTGCAGGCCATGCCCATTTATCTCTTCTCAGTTATGGCAGCCCTGAAATCCATCATCAAACAAATCAGGAATATCCATAGGAATTTGCTTTGCAGGGGAATGAAAGATAATAGAAAATGGCCTCTGGTGGATTGGTAAACCATTTTCACCTCGAAGGTTATGGGGGGATTGGGCCTCAGAGACCCACTAGATAATAACAAAGTTATGAGTGCAAAAAATGGGTGGAGATGGGTGAACTATAAAGATGAGCCTTGGGACAAACTATGGCACTTGAAATATGTGCCACTCTGGCCACAACATTCCCTTGTAAGGTTTGGTGAAAATATACCAGGCTCTAGCATCTAGAAGACCTCCCAAGAAAACAAGGGTTTGGTTCAAAAACACAGCTTTTGGGAAGTTCAAAACAGCCAAAATGCAAGATTTGCAAGCGAAGCTTTGAACCAGGAACCTACCATCTCGTGTGGGGAATACACACCTATATTACGCTCCTTCCTCCAAAATAACCCCATGGTTAAGGTGGCGGAGTTCTGGGCAATGATAATGCAGACCAGAGGTTCAAAAGATGAAAGGGAAAAAGATGGTGGCAAGACAAAGCACCAGGGGAAGATATCAAAAATTTCTTATCAGAGCTCTATAAGAAAATATTTTCCAAGAATGAGGATCTTGACAAGCTAAGATGGGGGTATACAACCTCAGGAAACCTCAATCCAAAAGAATCCCTAGGTTTGCTAACTGAAACCCAAAACAATGCTCTAGAAGCCAAATGGATTAAAATATGGAAGGGAGTATGGTGGCCCAAAATCTCTGTGTTTTGCTGGCTGGTTATAAAATGCCACATCCTAACTTGGGATAACCTTCAGGTCAGATTTTTTCATGGACCGTCCCATTGCTGCATGTGCGAAGAGAATGACGAGTCTATTAATCACTTATTGGAAAAATGTAGGATTGCTAACTCCTTATGGGAGAAATGGGCGACAATCTTTAGAAAATATCATAGACACAGGGGACGACCAGATATAACAATTGCTGACTGGCCCATAAACAGTTTCAAAAACAAAACAGCGAATCGCTTGTGGGAACTTTTCCCTGGCTTCCCAATTTGGGAAATTTGGAAAACTAGAAATAAACAAACATTCGAGAACAAAGCAAGGAAACTTGAAGAAATATGGAATTCCATAGAAACCCACATGAAAGAAACCATATCATTACACTCTTGGTCGTAGGAATAATTTGTAGCGGAAAGAAATGAACGTAGTATTTTGCATGCTTTTGGGTTAGAAGAAATACCTCCAGACAACTCAATTGCTCACCCACACCCTGTGCATGTCTCTAGCCCACTGTTCTAGAATGCCCCACCTGTAGGGTCCTTCAAACTCAATGTATATAAAGTGGCCAAAGGAAATCCAAGACCATCCGGATATGGAGGTGTCATTAGAAATTCAAAGGGAGGCATCCTTAGTCTGTTCTAGGGCTCCATAGGGAATAATACAAACAACATGGCCGAGCTGGAAGGTTTAATCAATGGCTTGATTTGGGAAAATAAAATGGGTAAATCACCTCTGGTTGTGGAGGGTGACTCCTAGATCATAATTAACATTGCACGTAGACTTCAAGCAGGATCTGTAACTACCCAATTTTCCAAAAACTGGATATGGGAGAGCAGGTTAAATGTCCTCAAGCAGATCCTCACAAAAGAGGAAGCCTTTCTGCTAACGCATGTTAAGCGGGAAGGGAACAAGGTGGCGGATGCAATGGATAATGCAGGAGTGGAGAGCGAGTATTCTTCCCATGCAGAGACAAAGGAGGATGGTGGAAAAACCCATCAAATCTGGAGTAGCTGCTCCAAGTTGGTGGATGATGACGCGAGGCACAACAATCTACATTTCGCATGCAAATGAAAGATGGCTCTAGTCCAAGGGAAGGCAATAAGCCGACGTGTTGACATCTCAGGAGGGACCGCAAAAGTCTAGTCGATAAACTCAGTAGGACAGGAGATTTTTCAATTGCCAGCTCAGGTAAGTTAAGGCATGTATTATCCCATGATCATGTCTGTCTTTACACACAGTTCCATCTCATTTATCCTCACCTTATATGCGGCCGTGGTACAGATCACATGGAAACCAAGCAAGGTAGTCCCAAGTCTAAAAGGAGAGAGAAGCTTAATATACAATGCCAGGGTTTCCATAAAGCTGGATCTGTGGGAATGAGGAAGGTTGGAAGTGTAGCTATTGTTCCTGCCACTGAGTCGGTTAGATTGATATCTATGACAGAGGCCCGTACCCTCTAGCCTACTGTAAATCTTAAGGATGCGAATCACTTGAAAAGGGTGAGAGATCAGCTCGAGTGTGGAGAGTGGCATGGCATTATGGAAAGCTTGGGGGGGGGTTAAGGAAGAAAGCTTCAGGAGGATTTCACCTGCATCGAATGGACCTATTTATGTGCCTCCGGAGGAGTCCATGGACCTATCCAAGTTTCTGTTCTCCTTTTTGCTTTTATCCTCTGTCTTCCTGAGTGACTGCACCATGCTGAGGTTATGGAGGGCTCGATATAGAGCACACGGCCCAAATCGTGGTGGTAATCCTAGTGAAGTTTTTCCCAGTGTGATGGAGGATTGGACGTCCTATGATAGGGGTAGTCCGAATGCTTCTCCATTCAACTAGGAAGACTAGTATATGGCCGAGACACCTTTTGCTGTCGAGGCGTTTATTGCGATCATGGAGATTGACCTCCTTTGGGAGTTCAAGACACTATTGGGAGGCCCTATGATTTCCAATCTATTCTTGTTGGTGCGCATCCTGTTAGCCAGAGACATCCAAGCCAAAATTCATACTGCTCAGGGCATCCGTGATGCCATGGAAATCATCTGTAGAGGACAACAAGAAAGCGCAGCGGGGTTTCTTCTTCTCGAGCAGATAGCTCAAAATCTATTTGTCAATCCCGGAGTCGAATCTTCTAACCAGGGGTATACTCTAGCTAATTCCCCAACTTTCGCCATGGTGCCCCCTCGGGAGGATCAACCTCATATTCCACCTAGCGAGGCTAGAAGCTAAAGGGGTTTATTTGGAAGGTTCTTGGCCCTTTATGCGTCTCTGAGAAGTGTTGTACTCTGTTTGGACTGAGGAGGTTTCCTTTTATTTGGTATGTTTTCAGTTAAATGTAATTTTGTTACCGAGTTATCTATGTAATAGGTACTAGTGCCATCTTGGTTCTTTTTCGATTGTTCTACTATCATGGTTTTAGAGATGTAAGACACCACTTTTGGGTTGTCATAAGAGACAGGCATTTCTAAGCCTGGTCTTTTTGGGCTAAAGGTCAAGCTCTATTGACCTTTGATCAGTCTTTCTATGTAACCTTTTGTATCATAATAGAATCTCTTACTTATAAAAAAAAAATAGTGGATGGATATATAAAATGATTATTCTATTTTTTGAGTAAAAAATAAAATGACTAACATTGGGAGTTAAGAGTCCAACTTTTTTGGCACTCCATCCAAACGTCATAATGAGGATTTTAAAAATTACTCAAGTCTTAATAATATATATAAAATGACTAACATTGGGAGTTAAGAGTCCAACTTTTTGAGCACTCCATCCAAACTTCATAATGAGGATTTTAAAAATTAGTTAAGTTTTAACAATAATAAAAAAATAGTAAAACAAAATTCTTAATGATTTTAATTTTAATTTTCAAATAGTAACAAAATTTTCCTTTACATTATTTTTCTTAATTCTATTATATATATTTTTATTATTTCAATTTTAATTTAATTTTAAATAACAATTTTTTTCCATATTTTTAGGTCTTCTTTCACATTGAATACTCTCTTAATTTTTTTATGGATATATACCATGTTTACTCTATTTTTATTTTTATTTTTAAGAAAGAAAAAAAAATTGAACATTGTGAAATAAAAGTCTAACCTTTCACCACTCCATGGAAACCTCATAATGAGGATGTTAAATTTTAGAGAATAAAAATAGAAAAATCAAAGTTAGTTAGGTGAGATAAAAAAATATAGTAAAAAAATCATTAATATTAATAATCTTAATCTTAATTTTCTAAGAGTAACAAATTTTGTCCCTACATTATCCTCTTTAATTCTCTCTCTCTCTCTCTCTCTCTCTCTCTCTCTCTCTCTCTATATATATATATATATATATATATATATATATATATATATTTTATTCAAATTTTTTAATTTAATTTAATTATTATATTATTCAATTAATTTTCTAGCCTTTAATCATTTCTATATTATACTAATTCTAGTTAATTTAATTTAATATTTAACTCAAATTTTTAATCATCTTATATTTTATTTGTTACATTATATTTCTTAACTAATTTTAAATTGTTTTAGTTAATCATTTCTTTATTATCTCATTTACTCTTTTTAGACCTTCCATCTAGATTTTAATTGATTTTTTATATTTCTACGTTTTTTTTTAATATCAAAACTAAACTTTATTTGACCTTTTTTTCTCATTATCTAATGTTCACTTTCCACATTAGTATTTACCACCTATCATGCGCTGAGAGGGATGAAGTCCCTATAGGTGCAAACCTCTTTTATTGTATATCTCTATTTGGAGAGGTTTGCACGTTGAGCGGTTTGATCCCTCTCGACGTATGGTAGATCTATAGTTTAGATATATCTAGGTTCATTGCAATCTGTAGCAGTCACATAAAATTTATATATAATCATGATTATGTAATGAAGAATGTAAAGCGAGCTTCAATAGTTAAAAAATAGGAATAAGATGGATATAGTATTGAATAATTAAACATGTGAATAACAAGAAAGTAAGAGCGCACATAAAATACATAAATAATATATTACAAAGTAATCAATCTCAATCCATCTTCTTCATATTTTTGAATAGCCACACTTATGTTTTCCATCTTTTCATATGGATCATATGAAAAAGGAAGGTTAAAATTGAATACTATTAAAACCTTAAACTCGAGATATTGGAGTAAACTTCATACCCTACGTCTCTTTATTTCCAATATTAATACTACCTTTCTCCAATGTCAATCCTTGTGAATTATGGATTGTTAACCCTCAAAAGTTTCAATGGAAGTTGTTTTTAATTACCTATTTTAAGCAATGTAATAACAACAATTTGAGGGGTTGATTAATCCCATGGAACCCCCACGTATTTATCGAATCTTACCAAAACATAGATGGGTGGTTTTTGGGGTAATGTTTCATGGGTTATACACAATTTGTTCTATCACTCCAAGATCACCATTGACAAGTCTTGCATCTATCCATTTGATCAATATAAGCACCACACTAGCTCCATTTGCAATAAGTAACTCAAGTTCCAAGGCTTCCTTTTTTGTTTCTATAGAATATTTGCTTCTCACTCTTGTAGAAACACTAGATATGTTTGGACAATTCCTATTTCTTATACAATGCTTATTATGATTATGTACATCATCATTTGTTGCAAACAAATGAATGACCATTCCAAAACTTATTTTTGAGGAAGCATCCAATGAAGGATCTGTCCAAGTCATAACCAATTTCTAGTCTTCCACCATTGTTAGTGCATCTCTAACATTCATCAAAAAACGATGAAAACATTTTTTCTCATCACTTTGTCCATCTTCTCGAAACACAGTATCAAGGGTCACACTAGTTTTGAATGAGTTTCATAATTATTTTGCAAGACATGTAGATGCATATACAGCTTTATCCATGGCATGTGGTAATTGACCCAAATCACCAACCAATATAATTGACCTTCCACAAAAAGAATATTGGAATTTTCTAAGAAAGCTTACAGTTGAAGAATTCAATCAATTTTAATCAATATAGTTCTTCCAATAAAACTCATTTCATCTACTATGATATATTTGACATGTTTCATCTCTACTTGCAATGTGATTAAATGTGACCCTTGTAAATTGGTTATCTCTTTGATTGGTATATCAAGTGTCAAATTAATTGTTGTTATTGAAATGTTAAATGTTTTTTTTGTAACAGAAACTATAAAGGGGTTTATATAAAAACAAGTTGTGCACAACCATTCATTATAGTAATTGCATAATAGAGTATTTATGCATAGCAAAAATGCTGCACAGAGAGCCTATCCAAGGGGTTTTCCAAAAAAACTTCACATAGAGTTTGTTCAAAACATCTAATACTGTGGGTAGTGTATACCCTTACATACTGGTTACATATAAAAAGATAGAAAAACATTCAGCCATAACTAAAAGAAATAGATTAAGGGTTGCCTATGATATTTCTTGGTTGTACTACAGATTCCTCCTCCATTAGATGCACATCATCAGCAGTGGCTCCATTTACTCTGCTGCTATGATTCATGGCTATGAAGCGCTGGAGGTCCTCCTGTATCCTGTTGACTTTACCCATGATTTCTCGAAGGTTACTTTTATTATCATCAATCCAAGCATCGTGATTGCTAATCTGCAGAGAAGTGTAGCTCATTGTTTCTCCCATACTCTTCACCTCCCGAGCCATTTCTTTGTTATCCATGACACTGATTGCAAGCATTTCATACAGTCTCCACAGATTCTTTTTGATGTCCATGATTCCTTCACTTTTTCCAGCCTGTTCCATTCTGTTTGCCTCTATCGAAATGTTTATTCAAGTGAATTGATTATGTATGGCACGAACAGAACTGACAGGGACACAAGCTTGATTTGTAGCTGGAAGATTACTAAAGCAAAGATTGAGCACAAGGAGTTCTTGATGCAGCGAAAAATATCCTTGTCTTTGACAAACCAATGTGCCCACTGCACCTTCCTGCCACCCTGTGCAGTGACAACCTAAAACCAAGCTTCTTCCCCAATTACCAGAAGGTAAAATTATACCTAGACCGAGAGTGACAGTCTGCGACACTGAAAGAGAGCTACACAAACAGGAGGAAAAGGCTGCAAGAGCAAGCCTTTCCTTCACTACAGAACGAGTGAGAGGGAGTGCCTAACATGGGAGGCCTTGCAACCGCTCTTCGCCAATGCCTATAACTACCTTCAGCAGGATTTGCAGAGCTTCATGTAAACCAGGGCCAAGAATTGAAATGGAGTGGAAAGACATATCGCTGCTGAGAGAAGACATGGTATAATGCTTGAGGAGACATTGAGTGTGCGAGGTGGTAATACAATTAACCCAGGGCCGGATAGATTTTAATTCTACAGCTTTTGAGAGATGTAGGAGGCAGTAAGGAGGCCACGTGACGTGGGGAAGAGGATAGGTAGGACAGCTGAATAAATGAAGGGAGCCGACGATGATCAATGCAGAGTGGAGTCTAGCTGAATGGTGACGCTAGGTGACGAAAAGTGGGAAGTTGGGAGGGATAAGGAGCGGGTAAAAGAGAATAAGGAGAGGGATAAAAGAGAAGGGGGAAAAGGGATAAAAGTGATAGGGGGGGGGGGAGTATGTGAATGGAGGAAGGGTAGGAGGGAGGCCAAAAGGGATTTTGGAGAAATGAAGGAAGGAGAAAGAATTCATAAGGTTGAGCCACATACAATGGTCATACAGAGGATACTTCCATATCATGTGATGTAGTTGTTGATGAGGGGATATCCAACACCTCATTACGGGATGTATTTGAGGATGGGAGGATTCCCATTTTTCCTGTAGTGACCTTGTGGGAGAGAGGCCCCCATATTGGCCATAATGTCTGTTGCATAGTTATTGAGTCAAAGGATGTGAAGTGGCTCATAGGATTTGAGCATAAGAATCTTTGCTTTATTGAACAGGTGGCGACAATTGACAGCTCCCGAGGGGTATCCGTTAATCAGTTTAGAGATGACATGCTTTGAATCTTCGAATATCAGAACCTTTAGATATTTTTTAGCATGAAGGAGCTGCAGGCCTTGGAGGAGTGCTAGCCACTCTGCTTCACTGTTAGTTCTATTCCCTAAACCCCATGCGAAGGTTTGTTCTATATGTCCTCTGTGATCTAGAAGGATCCCCCCCGCTCCTGCCACCCCTATTGAAATGTTAAATGTTTCTACCCCCATAGGATCCAAAAGGAGTAATGGAATCTTCTATCATAGAGACTTTGTTTCAAGAGAAACCTTAATAGCTCCAATCACATATGACTTTCCTATACCCGCAATTCCTTGTAATATCAAGCAAAGTGGATTAACAAAACTATTTGTCAATTATGTGTAGACATCGCAGTAAGCAATTAAGAGAAGTGTTGTCAATATGAAATATCATTGATAAATATTAACTTTGGAAAGTTGTATGGTTTAACTATTAACTGTGATTAATTAATCCAATAAATATACCTTGTTTATTAAGAAAAGTGTATTAGATTAATGCTAGGGTACTTAGAAATTAAACACATAAATATTGATCTTATTAATTACAATAAATTATTATTATTATTATAAGTATTAAATGATATTAGTATTCTTATTATTATGTTACCATGAAACTAAAATAATTGCCCATTACAAATCCATAAACAAATGTGTCGAAATGTCCAATTACTAGGTTAATATTATGAAAGTGATTAATTGAAAACCTTGTAAAAGAAATTATTATTTTATTGAATGTACCATGTAAGTCAAGATAGGGTTCAATAATGTAGGAGGGGGGGGACAGATGGTAATAGAGAATGGCATCTGGTGGACTCGAAAACATTATGCAAACCCAAAGATGTGGGAGGTTTAGGACTACGCGACCCATTAGATATTAATAAAGCGATGGGAGCCAAGATCTGGTGGAAATGGATAACCCACAAGGAAGAATCATGGGCTAAGCTATGGCATGAAAAGTATGCATCTGAGTGGACAAAAAAATAGTTGATAAGATTCGGTGAAAATATCTTAGGTTCAAGCATTTGGAAATTGGCTCAAGTAAACCGAAGCTCATTCAAAGACACTGTTTCTGGAAGGTAAGAGATGGCAGTTCAACATTGTTTGCTAGCGACGCCTGGAATCTAGAGCCATGTATAGAAATCCAATATGATGTTCTAATGCTTATCCACCATCTTCATAATATCAAGACAAAAAAGGTGGGTGAATTTTGGGATTCTGGGTCCCGTGACAAAATCTTTAGGGCATGGAAAGGGAAATATTGGTAGCAAGCCCTAGCACCAGTAGAGGACATTAAGGATTTCTACATGGAACTTTTCTTCAGGAATATCGCCTGGAAAAATGGATTGGATAAGATCTGATGGGGATATTCCAACCTAGGAAGCTTCAATATTAAAGAGGTCATGGAGCTGGTGACTAAAACTCATAGGTTATAAAAGGAGACTAAATAGAGGAAAATATGGGGTGGGAGTTGGTGGCCCAAAGTAGTAGCTTTCATTTGGATCATTTTAAAAAGGAGCACTCTCACTTGGGATAATATACATGTTTGGGTGATTTTGGGTCCATTAAGATGTTGCCTTTGTGAAAGAAGCAATGAAACCATAAACCACCTTCTGGATGAGTGTCCAATTGAAGGTGCTATATGGAAAGAGGTGTTGGGTTGTTTAAGAAATAACACAGACAAAGGCCCGACTTAACTATTGCTGAATGGGCAAAGAACATATTTAAAAATAAAAGTGTGAATAGGGTCTCAGAGCTGTTTCCTCGCTTCACGGTTTGAAAAATTTGGAAAACATAGAACTAATGAATATTTGAAAATAAACAGAGGCGGGTTGAGGAAATCTGGGCAAGGATAGAAAATCACTTAAAAGAAACAATAAATTTAACTCCATGGAGCGAGGAGGATTTTGCAACAAAAGCAATTGAAAAATAAATTCTACATGGATGGGAAATATTGAAGGTACCTATGAAAAATTCACACCCTAGCAAAATGATTAATACTCCTTCCAGCTTGGATTTTTGGTAATGTCCTCTAGGAGGTGCCTTCAAAATTAACTTTGAAGGAGATGCAAAAGGGAACCTATGACCTACTGGTTTTGGAGGAGTAATCAGGGACTCATAGGGCATAATTCTCAGCATCTTTTAGGGCAACATGGGCACTAGTACCAAAAATTTAGTGGAGTAAGAAGTTCTCATCAATGGGGTATATTGGGCCTTACAACACCAGCGGAATCCATTGATTGTGGAAGGGGACTCTCTCACAATTATTAAAATAGTGAGAAGAGCATAGAATGGTGCGACCATTGGCCAGGTCTCCAAAAATCGGCGATGGGAGGGTAGGATTACAAAGCTAAGAAGATGGTTAATGGGAAATCCATTGCTCCACTTATCACAGATTAAAAGGACTAGTAATAGGGTAATGGACGCTTTGGAAAATGAAGGGGTTGGCAAGTTTATTTCCTTCCATGTAGAATAGATCAACAACATAAAGGATGGCATGATATGGAGAAGATATGAAGAGTTGGTGGACAACGATGTAGGCAGGATAGTTGGTGATCATCCACGACAACTGTCTACTCTTTCACTCCTAATGCATGACAGTTGTAATCAATCCTCCACCTCATATCCAATGTCTAACACACCCCTCCACATGCATGTCCCCCACGTCATGCCGAAGACACCTCTAAATAGACACGTGATCTGGTATGATGATAATCCTCTCCAAATTCCCTTGTCAGGAGAGATTAAAGGCAGCGAGACATTCATACCACTTGGCATTAACTCCATGCAGGTAGATGTTACAACGAGGACAAGTGGAAAGCAGATGTGTAATGTAGAATTTGAAGGTGGCATGCCTACCCAATTTGGAAGGGATGAATTGGCGATAGCCCATCATTTATAAGAATGTCACCGAAAGTGTTTTCTGAGTATGGAGACGTTTATGGGATTTTTCCCTTTGGGCATACCAGTGGGGTAATTTCGAGCTTCTTCTCCTGGACTGTCAAAAGCCATAAATATCGTACGAGGCGAACATCAATGGGGGATAGGGATGCTCATATTTTGCATGGAAAGATGGATATGGCAAAGGTTATTAAGCTTTGGACTTGTAAGGTTGATGCTATGTAGGGTGCAAAATGGAAACATCAGTCTGAGAGGCTAAGGGTTGGTTACATAACCCAACTGAGGGGAATGACTATATATTTATCCTCAGATGGTGAATGGATCATCTTGTTCGAGCTCAATTTTGATTCCCTTCATTTAGAGGCCCTCCAAAATTATTTTCTATGTGAGACTATGGCTCAGCAATGTTGTGTGTGATGACGTTAAGGAGCATAGAAGAATTGATGGGGGTAATATACCCCATGCCAGCTCATCTGGTAGTTCCCCTCCTGTGTATGATAACCTGGTTCTTATGATGTTTAATTAGCAGGAACAATACATGGCGAAGATCCCGGCTATGGTGGAATCCCAAATAGAAGCCAAAGAAATCAAGTTGCTCCAGGAATATGAGACTTGTCAAGGGATGCCCCTAGTGGCCAATCCATTCTGGGCAGTCTGAATCCTTCTTTCTCATGATATGCAGGAGAAGGCACAAATAGTGCACGACATCCAGGAAGCCTTAAGTTTGATTAAGCAGGGGAAGTAGGAAAGTGTTGTGGGTTTCAAACTATTGGACATGATTGCAGGAGATTTGCTAGAGCACACGAGGGAGTAGGCCAACGATGCATAACCTCCTTCATCCATTTATCCTCCTCCTCAGTAAGGACCTTGGGATATTTGGGTATTTTTGGGCTCTCTCTGAGCATTCAAATTTATCTATTTCTGTTGCTTTGGATCGACCGTCTAAGCTTCTGTCTTTTTATGCATATGCCGGACACTGTTTTTCTTGACTATGTCTGTAATTGTTTTGATCGGGATGGGGTAATTAAGGGTGGTGCTATCACTCAGAGTCTGTCTCTATGCAGACACTCGATTGAGGGCCACTAGGTCAAATGGAAAAGGAAAGTTTATGTACTCGAAATTGTAAATTTGGGGGTGGTTTGTGTTGCCTTATTACATAGAAATATTAGGGGATCGAGAAGTGGGGGAAATGACCCACTGAACTCTCTATAGAAATCCCCAGTCAAGCGTGGTTTTTTCAGCTGGCTGGGTATGAATGTAATTTTCTTTTTGTACCATAAGTAGTATAATGTGTTTCTACTTAATAACAAAATAAAATACAGGATTCAATAAAATAATCATAAAAGTACTACCATGTCACAGAAAGAATCCAAAGTTATATTTGATTAATTAATCAAAGTGCCACTTCAATTTATGAAGAGTCAACCTCATAACAATTTAATTATTAATCTATTTAACATATTAAACAAAGGATAAGGTTAATAATGGATCCACCGTCATATGAAGATCCTATATTGGACAGTTCAAGAATACTTAAATGATGTACATTTCATCTTTTAAATAAAGTGAATTGGAATTAATACCATTTAACCGCTCGAGAAAGAAGTACAAAATAAATAATATTTTAATATGAATTAGACGGTAAAATGGGTCATAAAAATGAATACTTGGGGGGAAAGGAGGTAGAAGAAGGTGGAAGGAAGAGGAAGGCGGAAGAAGGTATATGGAGAGGAATATGTTAATGTAATTGTAACTTCAGAATGTATTCACTTGTATTTCTTATGTATTGTAACCAGATGTTTATTCTGAGATGTATTTGTAATGTACTTGAGTCATGTCATACCCCGATGTTCCTATCGGGAGTTTCTATAATGTAAACAAGTCATGTCAATTCAAGGTGGGAAACCCTCCTAATTTCTAAGGGTTAAAGTCCCTGCAATTCTGGGGCACTAGGGTTATTAGAATCACCTAGTGAAGTCAGCCCTAGTTGGGTTTAGTCAATTCGGGAATTAGTATAAATAGAGAGCTAGCCTCTCTATTTATCACACACTCACTCAGACTCAGTTGTAGAGAATAGCTAAGCAGGAGGAAGACACTGGGGCAAGGAAGAAAGAAGGTTACTGCTGTCGGGAAATCATCTTACTGTTTTGGTTTTATTTTTGGTGCTGATTCTATCTCTGAGGAAGTTGCAGGGTTTTCTCCTTTATGGTTTCCCCGAGGAAAAACAATGTGTTCATTGTATCTTGTGTTTGATTTATGTTCTTTTTATTCTCTCAGTTAAAGATCCTAATGTAATGCTATCTTAATGTTAAAATCTAACATGGTATCAGAGCTAACTTGAGAAGAAGACACTATGCAGCTCCAGGAACTAGGGATTCCTACTTTGTGGATCTCTCTCCATATATTTTTAGAAAAAGAAAATTGGAATAACTCTCCTCCCTAGGGCATATCTTTCTGTCGAAAGAGAATCCAATTCTAAGGTTTTTCAGTTTTGGACTCGACACTCCTGCCGAAAATTAGGGCTTTTCATAGAAGTGGAATTTTTCAGTGAACCCAGGCCTGGATTGATATCCTCCTCAAAATCAAAGTTAGGGATCAAGATCAAAGCATTTGGTTGTACAAAACTCTGGAAAAGCAAAACCCTAATCTGCTCCTAAACCATTAATGTAGGATTTCAGCTCCAAATCTAGATCCAACATCTTGACCTGCTAAGATCTAAATCTTTTGTATTTCCATTTGAGGTTCATAGTTAAGGTGTCTGATCATACCAATCTCGATGAAAATCTTGAGGGATTTGATAAATTTTGAGCTTGGAAGTATATGATGTCCCTGGTCCTGGAAGAAAATGAGTTGGACTCCTATATCCATGAGGAAGTTCCAGTTCCAGATGGAGATGAGGATAAGGCCTTACATAAGAAGAAGTTGGTTATGGAAAAGAGGATTATTGCTGATTCAATCAAGGATCACCTCATACCATATGTGTCCTCCCTTAAGACACCTAAAACTATGTTTGATGCCCTAACCAAACAGTTTGAAGGGAAGAACATCAATTGGAAGATGATTGTAAGGAACCAGTTGAAGAATGTAAAGCTCCAAAATGAGAGACCATCTAGTTGTACTTCACAAGGGTCTCCTAGATCAAAGAACAGCTGGAAGCAGTAGATGAAGAAGTGGAGAATGCAGAAATTGTGATGACAACCTTGAATGGTCTCCCTAGGTCATGGGATTCTTTCATCCAAGGAATCTGTGCTAGGAAGAAGTTAGTCAAGTTTAGTAGACTGTGGGAATAATGTTCACAAGAAGAAGTTAGAATAGAAGCTCGAGAAGAAAAGATGGGAAGTGAAGATCATAATCTCACAGTACACTCTGTTTGTGCCAAAAATTGTTTCCAGGCTACAAAGAAACAAGCCAACAGAATCTCAAATATTCAATCAAACAAAACTAGGGTTTAGCGTTTTGAAAGGTTTTTCTGGTTCTAAATTTTGGTGACCAAAGGGAATACATTCATAAGCTAAATAGGAACTAAATCACAAGTAAATAAGGACAGATATGCATAATATAATAACCATGTACCAAAAGAACATAGCTTTGAAGTTCATTCACAACAGGCAAGCATTACAAGCAAAGAAACCATAAACCAGCAATGAATTTACCAATTGTGTAGTCAAACAAGCTAAAAATGAAGCCAAAACACAGACTGAATGGTAATATAGATCATATATTTCATAATTCTATTCATCAAATACACATGAGAGTCATATACTTAGCTTATCAACAAGTCAGGAGACCTCCTCTAGCCAGCCCAAAAAGTAGAACCCCCCTTCTGTACCCTTGTCCCTCTTTTATAATTACAAATAAGAAGTTCTATATTCCCTTCATTAGGTCGAAATTAAACTACCCAACAGTTACATTAACTAACTTTCAACTAATTGACTAAAAATAGCAAAATCAGATTCCTTGCAAATATGGTGAATTTCTGAAAAATAGGTGTCAACGAAGCTTCCATATCTATCAATCCCTGACACCTGTGTAAAAAATGAGAGAGGTTTTTTTGAATGGGTCCGTTATGGACAAAAACCTCTCTTGGTTTTTAAACATTAATCTCCAATCAATCACAATATTCCCCGCAAGATGAACACTAAAACAGGAAAATATTAAATATTTAAAAACCCAGAAAACAATAGGCTGCAAAGATTAAATTGAATATTTCAAACCTTGATAAATGTTGAAAAACTAAGAGAGGTTTTTGTGAACGGGTATATTATGGAAAAAAACCTATCTTTTGTTTCTGAAATTCATCTCCATCAGCTCGTGGTCTGCATTTAATTTCAGTAACCCAAAACAGGAAAAATAGAGCAGAATTCTCAATAATCTTTGCATTTCGAATGTCATTCCATTTTGCATTTCGATGAGCATCTGCCACAGCTTGGAGGACCACTTCATAGCCATAGACATACTTTAAATTTTTGGCCAGTGTAAGACCAATGGTACCAATGCCACAAAACAAATCCAGAATTATCTCTAAGCTATCTCCTCTCAAATTTGCTGCTTCTTCTACAAGCCGATAAAGCTTCTTTGCCTAAAAAGTAAAATTATAGCTGCTTTTGCAGATGAGACAACCAATTCCCACTATGGCCTTATAGTAGGTATGCTGTCATAGTTTTGACTTCCAATCTCATAAGTGTTTGTTTGAAAGAAAGAGTTCGCTGATATTTCAAACAGAAGTCCTCGTAAGCACTTTGTTATTGTTGAATTTCCATGCAATATATACTCTGCTTCTCCAATTGATGTGTTTCCAACAGAAGTTTTTATATTGTTTACAATTCTCACCACTTCTAGAATATTATTAATAATTTTCCACACAATGGGTTGAAGCAACTCTGGCTTGTAAGATGATGTTACAAAGTTGACCATCAGCATTGGCAATCCTGTTTGATCTCTGCCTGCTGTTAAAGTAAGATGTTTGAGGAATCCACTGTGAGTATGAACATCATAATCTCAATTATCGAAAAAGACTCAAATCAGGTAGGTTCTCTACTTCAGTCAAATCCATCGGACTTTTATTTGGGCTACTTTCAAGTGATGGGGAAGTAGAAGGCTGAAGGCCTAAGTCAGAGTAAATTGCAGTATTTTTGTGAACAGAAACAGAATCAGAATTCACTTTAACACAAACTCTCAATTTCTGCTTTTCTTCACCGGTTTTCCAATGGCTGAATGATGTTTTTGTATGATTTTAAGACCCTGTTAATGACCTAACAGCTCTTTTTTCTTCAAGTTTTTAGAGGTCTGACAGTCAGTTTCCTTTTGATTCTCCTTGGTTGTTTTCTCTCAATTTTTAACAGTCTGTTCTATTATTAATGCAGGAAATGTTTTGCACCATGATTGGGTAAATTTAGGCCAAACAGAATACTAGAAATCTTTAACAAAGATGCTGCTGAACTTAAATGACATCCAAAATGCTCATCTAAATGTCAGACCATCTCTGGAATGCATAGAGACATCTATGTGTTGTGATTCTGCACAAATAGCACCCTTGGCTCCTTCTAATGCCACTAATGAGCTATCTCTTTGCAATAAGGATTCTACATTAGTGCTCTCAACTGTTCACTTCTTAGATTCAGATTGTGATTGTTTAATTAGGGGATGAGATGACATGAGAGCAATCTTATGTGTGCTAACTTTCTGCTTCAACTTGCATTCAGCACAAAACCAATCAGTCTCTAGAACATACTCAGACAAGGTCTGCATGCAATAGACATGCTCAACTAACTCATTGCATTGATTACATCTTGCAATTGTGGAAACTCCTCCAAAGAAAACAATATTGGAGCGGTAACAATCCCCTGGCGCATGTCAGAAAGAGACCCCTTGCCAAGTGAAGCTGTTGTGCCAGTAAAGTCAAGAACATCATCAAATATCTGATATGCTAATCCCAAATTCCAACCATAATCATATTCAAGCATGCAAACTTCTGCTGGCTGACCAGCAATAAGAGCTATAGCCTTGCAACTGTTAGCCATCAATGATGCCGTTTTGTAAAAAATCTTCTGCATATAATATTCCATGCTACAACGCTGTTCAGTTGTATTTGTCATTTGCATTATCTCACCAGTGACAAGATGCTCCAACACCTTCGACAATAATTCTACTACCTCTGTACTTTTTAATGAGGCAAGTGCCACAGATGCTCTTGAAAGCAAGAAATCGGCAGTCGGTACGGCAAGCTTATTTCCCATTACAAAGTTCAACGAGCCAACACCTGTTTACATGAAAAACTTGGAAAAACACATATCAAATGTGACCAATGATGTAGTTAACACCTTAGGAACGAAACCCCCAAAAAAATCGGACAGAAAAATGACCATTTTGGCAAAAACGATTTTCTTGTAGCGCCGCAGTGTAACCTTTTGGCCGTTGCGCTACAAGAAAGTTTTAAACTCAAATTTGGTGCTTTTTGATCCTTCAATTTTATATGAGGTTTATATGGTAAACCTTGATCTTAGTGTTTATTTTTGAAACCTTTAATCAACATATGTCCTATAGAACCCTTCAGAATCATAAGAAAAACAAAAATGAAAACCTAAAGGCAAAAATCAAAATTTCACTTTAAACCAAAATTTCATGAAAGTAAGCAAATGAGCAAGCTTAAAACAAAAAAATCACAAGCAAAATATAATACTGATGAAAAAAAATTCATGACTTAACACATTCCAAGAAAGGAAGAAGAGAAAAGAATCATCACCAAGGTAAGCATTCTCATCAGAAAGGTTCATCCAAACTCAGATGTTATACATGCGATGAAATATGAAACTTGGGCATGACTACCAATATCCCATAAAAGGTAGTGGTGAATCCTCCTACAAGCTAGACTCTGGAAAGTCTATGAAAATGAAGGATGTCTTGTTTTTACCGGGACTAAAGAAGAATATTCTCTCCATATCGGAACTGGATGCAAAAGGCATGAGGGTTGCATTTGTAGATGGCCAATTCCTCATGTGGTCAAGAGGAAAGACTATTGATGATGCAATAGTGATTGGAGAACAAGAAGGAGGATTATACAAATTGAAGGGCCATCCAGAACAAGCATTGGTCCATGAAACAGTAGAGCCAAATGAACTTTGGCATAGAAGGCTTGCACATGTGCACTACAGAGCACTACCACTTACAAGCAAAGTTGTTGAAGGTCTTCCAGAAATTCAAGAAAAACTTAAAGGGGTCTGCAAAGGATGTGCGAAAGGAAAGAATACAAAGAAGACATTTCCAAGTAGTGAAAGCAAGGCAAAAGGAATCTTGGAAATCATCCACTCCGATGTATGTGGACCGATGTCATCAAGTTAACTAAGAGGGTATGTATACTATGTTTCTTTCATTGATGACTTTTCTAGGAAGACATGGATTTACTTCATGAAGAACAAAGATGAAGTTTTCAACAAGTTCAAGGAATTCAAAGCCTTGATCAAGAACCACACAGAAAAGAAGATCAAGACATTTCGATCAGATAATGGCGGAGAATTCACATCAAATGAATTCAAATACTTATGCAAAGAATCAGGGATTAAGATGGAGTTATCCACTCCATATAATCCACAATAGAATGGGGTTGTAGAAAGGAAGAACATAACTATCATGGAAGCTGCAAGAGCAATTCTTCATGATCAAGATCTTCCCATGCATCTATGGACAGAGACTGCTAGAACAACGGTGTATGTACATGACCATACTCCACATAGAGTACTCAAGAAAAAGACACCTGAAGAAGTCTTTTCCAGCAAGAAACCAGAAGTCATCCATCTCAAAATATTCAGCTGTCCTGTGTACATACACATTCCAAAAGAGAAGAGAACAAAATTAGATCCTTCAAGAAAGAAGGGTATATTTGTGGGATACTCTGAAAGCTGGAAGGCTTACAGAATATATTTCCCAGGATTCAAGAAGATCGACATCAGTAGGGATGTAAAATTTGATGAAGACACAGCTTACAACAAATCCAGAAAGAGACCTGCTAAAGAACCTGAAGAAGGAGAAGCACCCATAATTCATGATACAACCATGAATGAAGAGACTCAAGAAGAAGATCAAGAATTTGAAGAACCACAAGAACCTATAGATCCACCTCAAGAGAATAATCCTCACAAGAGGAAACCTGCTTGGGTATGAGAAGCTATCGAAGGTGAGGAAAGATATGGGGCTCCATAAGAGAATCATAGAGAAAGAAAGAGAACTAGATCCTGCTTTGGATATGTAGATTTACTATGCGACTTTATCAATAAAGAACCTTCCAATTATGAAGAATTGATAGAATGGAAAGAATGGAAGGATGCTATGATCGAAGAGTATTAATCGATCATGAAGAATGATGTTTGGGATGTTGTCCCAAGACTAGAAGGGAAGTCGGTTGTAACTTCCAAATGGATCTACAAGATCAAGCATGCTGCAGATGGTAGCATAGAGAAACATAAGGCAAGATTCATGGATCATGGATTCTCATAGAAAAAAGGAATAGATTATGAAGAAAAATTTGTACCTGTAGCCAGATACACTTCCATCAAATCAGTACTTTCTCTGGTGGCAGTGATGAAATGGAAGATACACCAAATGGATGTCAAGACTGCTTTCTTGAATGGTGTAGTGGAAGAGGAAGTGTACACAGAGCTACCACTCAGTTTTGAGATACATGATAGGGATTCTCATGTGTGTACATTGAATAAATCCCTATACAGTTTGAAACAGGCACCCATGACATGGTATGGCATAATTGACAGCTTTCTATCCAGTTTGGGCTTTACCAAAAGTAAAGCAGATTCCAACGTTTACTACAAGGTTGAATATAGCAACCCAGTGATGCTCCTACTGTATGTAGATGATCTATTTGTAATAGGTATGGATGGGTTGACTATTGATACGAAGAGAAAGCTTGTTGTCGATTTTGAAATGAAGGACTTGGGTATGATGCACTATTTTCTAGGCATGGAAGTGTGGCAGAATGCGGATGGAATCTCCCTCGAACAAGGGAAGTATGCAGTAGAGATCCTGAAGAGGATCAATATGATGGAATGCAAGGCCATGACCACACCTATGGCATCAAACCTGAAGCTATTGAGTGATGCTTCATCAGAAGCGGTTGATGCCATGATGTATTGTTAGATGATTTGATCCTTGATGTACTTGATGAACACGAGAGTAGATATTTGCTTTGCTATGAACACCTTGAGCAAGTTTCTAACAGATCCGAGACATGTTCACTTGATTACTGCAAAGCATATTTTGAGGTACCTGAGGGGTACAATTGATTATGGGCTCAAGTATGAGGCGAATAAGAATATTAACCTGGAGGGTTATGTTGATTCAGATTGGGTAGGCAGTGCCATTGATAGGAAGAGCACTTTAGGGTGTTGCTTTAGTATGGGATCAGGTGTGATCTCTTGGTTTAGTTGGAAGCAATCATGTGTGGTACTGAATACAGCTGAAGTAGAGTATGTCGCAACTTGTTCAGCTAGTTGTGAGGTAGTACGGCTAAGGAAGATACTGTCTGATTTATTTGATCTCCAAATGGATGCTACTTATATACATTATGATAACTAGATTTGCGTGAAGTTGTTAGATAATCTGGTGTTCCATGACAAGTCGAATCATATCGAGATCAAGTATCACTATATCAGGGATATGGTGCAGACGGGAGCAATGAAGCTCCAATATGTTGCGACAGATGATCAGATAGCTAATGTGTTGACAAAGCCATCGGCTAGGGTGAAGTTTGAGTACTTCAGGGATAAGCTTGGTTTTCTCTAGATCAAGGTTCCCTCCAAGGGGAAATGATGAGAGCCAGAACCATTCTGACATGGTGAGAGGATTGGTTCCTTCCATCGTCAAATGCAAGGGCTGAGCCATTTTTTCATGGTAAGAGGTTGGTTCCTTGAATGTCATATATGAGTGCTGATCCATTCTGATGTGACTGTAGGATTGGTTCCTACATGATCATAAGTAAGCACTAAATTCCATTCTTTGAATGGAGGCACCTAGTCAGTTACCAGGAAAGCTCAGTCTGGGACTGAGGGCCATTCTGATGTGATTATAGGATTGTTTCCTACATGATCAGATGTGAGTGTAGAGCCCTTTTGACATGCATGCTGGATTGGTTCCTCGCATGGGAAGATGTAAGTGCAAATCCCTTCTGACATCCATGCTGGATAGGTTCCTCACATGGGCAGATGTAAGTGCAGATCCCTTTCAAACGTGTATGTTGGATTGGTTCCTCACATGGTTGAATGTAAGTGCAGAGCCTTTTTGACATGTATGTTGGATTGGTTCCTCGCATGGTCAAATGTAAGTGCAGAGCCTTTCTGACATGAATGCTGGATTGGTTCCTCTCATGGTCAGATGTGAGTGTCGGGCCTTTCTAACAGGGTTGTGGGATGTGTTCGCACATGGTCAGATGTGAGTGCTGGGTGTGCTTTTCTGATATGATTATAGGCATTAGAGGAAATTTGAGGTCTAAAATGGGCCTCCTAAGGAAAATAATAAAATAATAGTTATTAATTTTGAAGGAAGAATGAAAAAAAACTACTTTTTGTGTTCGTATTTTTGACATATCTCCTATGTTTTTACTCAAATTTTGAGTAGGAGAGCTCGTTGGATGCAGAATTTAATTCTGCATCCAATGAGTACCCACAATGCATACTTTTGATGGACCCCACTACCCCAAAAATAAGAAATACCTGAAAAACATGATGATGACTATTTTTCAGGTATTTATTGGTTTTGGGGTAGCGGGGTCCATCAAAAGTATGCAGTGTGGGTACTCATTGGATTCAGAATTAAATTTTGCATCCAACGAGCTCTCCCACTCATAATTTGAGAAAAAACACATGGATATATGTGTTAGAATAATCAACCCATAGTTTACCCACTTAGACATTAATTCCATTATTTTTGTCTTATTTTCCTAGTTCATGTGTCCCACCTTGTGCAAGTTGCTATTTGCCTATCCATAGAGGTCAAAATTGCCCTATTTGACTCATGTAGCACATGGGAGAGCTAAAGGAATCAATTTTGCTTTATTCCTGGCCTCCTAGGGGCCCTTAATATTTTTCTGCTTTATTGCCTGCTTTTTCAGTGTTTTAAGGCAAAAGGAAAAGCTAGACTAGGTGAGGTTTCCTTGTTTTTTGTCCTACACATCCTCCCCTCTTTTCTCCATGCAAAAGCATGTATGAGATACTATTCCACCACTCTTTATCTTGCCTATGCCTTTTTTTCCAATTCGTGAGCTCCATGACATATTTGGGATCAGTTTTTTACACCTATGGGGGATTTGCTTATTTTTGGTAAGCCTACTTTATGCTAGATTTGGATGCCTCCTCATGCATTCGATTTCTTGATGTATTCTATTTATTCAGAAACCTATGTTATTACAGGGTTGGCTATTGTACACTCAGTTAATACAATTTAGTGTTACAGCTCCATATTCAGTCTCTTGTGTTAGCAATTTTGCATGATCAATTGATAATTGTTGTGAGTAAAATTAATCTATTGCTGGCCTTAATTTCCACATGGTATCAGAGCCATTGTAGGTTGTTTCTCTCCTTTAAAAATTGTTTTGCAGGTTCGACATCAAGATTGGGAGCCTTCTACTGACAGTCGAGACAGATTTTCTAAAGCTATGGATTCACAGAAAACTATCTTGACTCCTTTCAATTTCTTTGAATGGAAAGCAGAGATGGAGATCTTGTTGAGAGCGAAAGGCCTCTACAGGGTGACTATGGCAATAGAAGCAGAGCCCAATGCAGCTGCAGAGAAGATCAAATGGCACAACAGGAGGGATGAGGCTTATGGCCTCCTGTGTCTGAGTATTTCCAGAGACCTCCTTTTCCATCTCGATGGATTGACATCACCGGATCAAGTATGGGAGAAGCTTGCTGATATTTTTGGAAAGACAGATGAAATGAGGGGACATCAGATCAAGAATGAGCTGATTTCTCTGAGTCCCAGTAGCTTTGAATCCCTGCAGCTATATTTCTCCAAGTTCAAAGCACTAGTTTTGCAGCCGAAGGAGTGTGGTATCGAAAAGAAAGATGATCAGCTCGTATTGGCCATCCTCTCGAAGCTAGGACCTGACTACTCAGTCTTTGTTTCGACCTTCTATGCCACAAAACTCACAGCTCGAACCTGGAAGATGCCTAGCCTTGCAAATTTCATGGAATCTCTCACACAAGAACAAGACAAGCTGGTGATGATGGGCACCATCAAACCATCCAAAGATCAAGCTTTGATTGCCAGAGATTCGAAGGTGGATTCAAAAAGCAAAAAGAAAGATAAAAATCCACCTGAGCAAAAGAGAGACAAGAAACAGTCTCCGGAGGATCTACAAGGTCCCTAGAAGAATAACCAGAAAAAGAAAAAAAAAGGTGAAATGAACAAGTGCGCATACTGCAATAAGGGAAATCACACTGAAAGATCTTGTATGAAAAAGCAGATTGATATGCTGACCCAACTCCTGGAGAAGAATGGCATCTCCCTTCTAGAAAGCTCAAAGAAGAGAGAAGGTGGATCAAGTTCAGATGACAGAGAGAGTTCATGCATTGGTTGCTGGCACATCAAGCTCACCCAGTTTTATCATTGATTCTGGAGCTTCAAGACACATGGTTTCGACTAAGGAGGCCTTCTCCTCACTGGACAAGTCGAAAGGACCATCTATTGTACTGGGAGATGACTCTCTCACTGAAAGTATGGGCAAAGGAAGAATAGATCTTGATCATGGTCAATTCAGTAATGTGCTATATGTCCCTGGTCTCACCTCCAACCTCCTGTCAATGTACCAGATGACCCACACTGGGTCTTCTAAGAAAGTCATATTCTCCTCCGATGAAGTTGAGATCACAGAGATCTCAAGTGGTAGAGTCATTGCAAAAGGAGTTGCAAATCATGCTCAAAAGGTATACATGTTCTCACACTTCCTACCTTACTCAAACCCCTCTGCTCTTCTGATTCATGCTAATGAAGCTAGCAAGCTATGGCATGAAATATTTGGCCATCTAAACTACAAGTATCTGTCTAATCTTAGTGAGAAAGATATGGTCATAGGGTTGCCCAAGATAAAATTTTCCAAAGGAGTCTGCCAAGGTTGTATCCTAGGAAAACACCCAGAGCACAAATTTGAGAGAGCTAGTCATGAGAGAACCTCTGCACCCCTCGAGCTGATTCATAGTGATGTTGCTGGTCCATTCCCTCATATGTCCATGAGTCAAGCCAAATATGCATTGACCTTTATTGATGAATTTTCCAGGTATTGCTGGGTTTACTTCCTGAAACACAAGTCTGAAGTTTTTGGCCTATTCAAAGTCTTTAAGGCTTTGGTTGAGAACCAGTGTGGGAGGAAACTCAAGGTCCTCAGATATGACAATGGTGGTGAGTATGTCAAGTCTGAGTTTATTAACTATTGTGTAGATGCAGGTATTCAGATGCAGCATTCTATCCATTACACACCACAGCAAAATGGTGTTGCTGAGAGAAAGAACAGATCACTGAAGGAGATGGCAACATGCATGATGGAGGCCAAAACTTTGCCACCAAAGTATTGGTCCGAAGCTATCAACTGTGCAGCCTATATCCAAAATAGGTTGCCTCACAAATATCTTGATGGTATGACTCCCTTCGAAGCATGGAGTGGGCACAAGCCAGATGTGACCCATTTCAGGATTTTTGGCTCAAAGGCTTGGGCTAGGATTCCAACAGAGAAGAGGAAGGCTTTGCAGCCCCAAAGATAAGAGTGTCTTTTTGTTGGATACTCTGAATATTCAAAAGGGTACAAGTTGATAAATTTGAGCACAAACAAAGCCTTCATTGAAAGGTGTGTTCAGTTTGAAGAAGAACCCCTTGCAGCAACGGAAGTTGGTGAAACCTCTTCACCAACTGAACCTCAAGAAGTAAGTAAAGAGTTTGTTGAACATGCTGATTCTGATTTTTCTGATGGAGATGATTTTATTGCAGACCCAAACAGCCCCACAAGGCCAAAATTGGCAGCCAAGACACTACATGCAGCAGGAGAGCTAGCTGGGGATCCCAATGACCCAAGGAGGACTAGGTCTCAATTTGAGAGTGGTCTATGCATGAAGGATCCTATGTTTGCTGAAAAATGCTATTTGATGGTGGAGTATGATCCTAAAACATATGAAGAAGTAGCAGGAGATCCAAGATGTCAAGCTGCCATGAAGGAAGAGTTCAGCTCACTCCAGAAGAGCAACACATGGGAGCTAGTGGATCTTCCTCCAGGAAGAAAGTTAGTCCAGTGTAAGTGGGTCTATAAGACCAAATTTGCTGCTGATGGTTCACCACTGAAGTAAAAGGCTATATTGGTAGCTAAAGGCTACTCACAGGTTCATGGCATAGATTACAATGAGACCTTTTCCCCAGTGGCAAATATGGATTCCATCAGGCTAGCTCTAGCCATTGCAGCCTCAAGGCAATGGGAGGTACATCATATGGATGTAAAATGTGCCTTCTTGAATGGAGATCTCACTGAGGAGATATATATGCAGCAGCCTCAAGGTTTTGCTACTAACCCTTCTCTTGTGTGCAGGTTGAGAAAGTCATTGTATGGGCTAAAGCAAGCCCCCAGGGCTTGGTATGCCAAGATCGATAGCTTTTTGCTATCACTGAATTTTGTGCGGTGCAAATCAGATCCAAATGTCTATTTGAAGTTAGTTAATGGTTCATTAATGATCATTGTGTTATATGTTGATGACCTCCTCATTACAGGAAGCTCACAGGCTGAGATTGCTTCCTTAAAAGGAGCTATGAACCAAGCCTTCTCCATGACAGATTTGGGGCTCTTAAGTCAATTTTTGGGGATTGAGATTGCTCAAACCAAAGCTGGAATCAAGGTGAAACAGTCCAAATATTCCTTGGACTTGCTGAACAAATTTAGAATGCAAGATTGCAAAGCAAGCAAAACTCCTTTCCTTTCAGGAGTGAAGCTGGAAGAAGATGATTCTCCACCTATGGTAAACAATACACTGTATAGGAAATTGATTGGATGTTTATTGTATCTGACACATACTAGACCTGATATTTGTTATGCAGTAAGTGTGGCTTCTATATACATGGATCAGCCTCATGAGATCCATTGGAAAGCAGCCAAAAGGATCCTTAACTTTGTTCAGGGAACAAGGACACATGGGATCTTCTATAAAGCATAATCTGATCTTGAGTTGATTGGATTTATTGACAGTGATTGGGCAGGTGATAGCACAGACAAAAGGTCCACATCAAGATATGTGTTCATGCTTGTATAAGGGCCAATCAGCTGGTCAAGCAATAAATAGAGTGCCATTGCACTCTCATCTACAGAGGCAGAGTACAGAGGAGTTGTTAATGCAGCAACTCAATGTTTATGGTTGCAGGGTTTACTTGGAGAGTGTGGCTTCGAACCTGAGTAATCAACTACCATCTACTGTGATAACTAGAGTACCATTCGAATCTGCAAAGATCTAGTTCAGAAGCAGAGAACCAGACACATTGAGATTCACATGCACTACATCAAAGAGCTTGTGCATGATGGCACCATTCACCTACTCTTATGTTCATCTCCAGAACAAGTAGCTGATATCTTCACCAAAGCATTTTGTGAGAAGACCTTCAGCAATCTCAAATCACTGCTGGGGATTTCTGATCATGCTGTAAAATCATGAGTGGAGACAAGATTCTACAATTTTGTTTTACAGTCCATGTTTAAGGGAGGATTTTCCCAAGTTGGTTTTGCCTCTTTCCTTGTTTAAATGGACATGCAGTATGTAAAGGGTGACTAAGCCTTGTTGCTAGGCCCTATATTTTTTTGATATATTACTCATAAGTCAGGCTTCAGGGGGGGTTTTAGAATAATCAACCCATAGTTTACCCACTTAGACATTAATTCCATTATTTTTGTCTTATTTGCCTAGTTCATGTGTCCCACCTTGTGCAAGTTGCTATTTGCCTATCCATAGAGGTCAAACTTGCCCTATTTGACTCATGTAGTGCATGGGATAGCTAACAGAATCAATTCTGCTTTATTCCTGGCCTCCTAGGTGCCCTTCTGCTTTTTCTACTTTATGGCCTGCTTTTTCAGTGTTTTAAGGAAAAAGGAAAAGCTAGACTAGGTGAGGTTGCCTTGTTTTTTGTCCTACACATCCTCCCCTCTTTTCTCCATGCAAAAGCATGTATGAGCTTCCATTCCACCACTCTTTAGCTTGCCTATGCCTTTTTTCCAATTCATGATCTCCATGACAGATTTGGGATCAACTTTTTACACCTATGGGGGATTTGCTTATTTTTGGTAAGCCTGCTTTATGCTAGATTTGGATGCCTCCTACATGATCAGATATAAGTCCTGGGTGGGGCATTCTGACTTAGGGTTAGATATAAGTGTTGAAGAAGACCTACATGGAGGATAGGCCTACAACCAACATGAAAAAGGGCTATCTTTGTAGAAATTCATGTGATGAGAAGAATCATGAGATAGAACCCGTGATGATCCAGTGATGATGATCTAGCAGTGATGATCCAGATCCAGTGATGGTGTTCTAGTGATGATGATACAGATCAAGTGATCATCCAGATCCAGTGATGATGATCCAGATCTAGTGATGATCCAGATCCAGATAAATATGACTGAAAGATGAAGATGACTTGAATATGACTATGAATTGAAGGTGAAGATGACGAGGACTTGATGATGATACAGATTATACAGAGAAGAAGAATTGTGCTGATAAATTATTTTGAGAGAATACCTTCCTAGTTAAGAGGGAGTGTTAATGTAATTATAACTTCAGAATGTATTCACTTGTATTTCTTATGTATTGTAACCTGATGTTTATTCTATGATGTATTTTTAATGTACTTGAGTCATGTCATGCCCCGATGTTCCTATCAGGAGTTTCTATAATTTAAACAATTCATGTCAAGTCAAGGTGGGTAACCCTCCTATTGTCTAAGGGTTAAAGTCC
The DNA here is from genome assembly GCA_001517045.1 of Pseudotsuga menziesii. Lineage (NCBI taxonomy): Eukaryota > Viridiplantae > Streptophyta > Pinopsida > Pinales > Pinaceae > Pseudotsuga > Pseudotsuga menziesii. The sequence continues at coordinate 244,471 of LPNX010367282.1, forward strand.
CCACAGTTTCAGGGAACTAGGGTTATTAGACTCACCTAGTGAAGTCAGCCCTAGTTGGGTTTAGTCAAGTCAAAATTAGTATAAATAGAGAGATAGCCACTCTATTTATCACACACTCACTCACACTCAGCTGTAGCACATAGCTAAGGAAGAGGAAGACACTGGGGAAAGGAAGAAAGAAGGTTATTGCTATCAGGAGATCATCTTATTGTTTTGGGTTTTACTTTTGGTGCTGATTCTATCTCTGAGGAAGTTGCAGGGTTTTCTCCTTTATGGTTTCCCTGAGGAAAAACACTGTGTTCATTGTCTCTTGTGTTTGATTGCGGTGCTTGTTATTCTCCCAGTTAAAGATCCTAATGTAATGCTAGATTAATGTTAAAATCTAACAGAATCAGAGGGGTTTTGGAGGATGGTTCTTTTGGGAATTTTACGGGAGAAAGAGAGGTGGGAGTGTTGTATCAAAGGAGAAGAGAAATCTTGAGGAGGGGGTTCACTCAAGGATTGAAAAATTGTCGAAAGGAAAGGAATCTTCTCTAGAGATTATTGGTAAGTGGGCTTGGTGCCTAGGTAACCCATTAGTTTTGTAGGGCCAACACAATAAGAGATGGTCAACAGGGTGGTTCATTTATTTTGGCAACAGCTACCTTAACAGGCAAGGCTAGGGGAGGAAGGGATCTATTTTCAACCTACATAATTCCAGGTATTCTTATTTTTTTATATTTTGTTTTCATAATTAAGTGTTTAATAATAGTGATAAAGGTATATATGAGTAGGAAATAGAAGAAGTAAATAAAGTGTAGATAGATAAATAACATAACTATTAAACTGATAATATTTTCCTATTTTACAAATTTAATTTTTTTTCAAAACTGATTACTCTCAAAATCCTAGAATATATTATGTTGCAACATAGGTAAACAAACATAAACACGATAGAAACAACAAGATAAATTTTTTATTTTCCTTGGAATTTATTAGAAATAGCTAAGAATGAGGTCACCCATTAGAGAGGAGAGATTAGAAAATTATAGACTTGGTTCTTTGTTGGGTAGGAAGAGCATTACATTCTTTTTCTTCATTGGAATGAATTGTTTTGACTCGAGGTAATGGATCACGATTAACATGCCGCGATATGTATTGGAAATTTTCCCAATTCTGCATTATCTCATCATTTTTCTGCCATATATCCATTCAAAAATCATGAAAGGGCTTGTACAATACCAATTCTGACCAACAAAATTCTACAAACATGTCATCTTTTTTATGAGGGACAATATAGTTATATCAAGGAAACACATGTACAATAGTTGCATTACACCTTGGTAACCATTTTAGATACAATCTAAGGTATAAATAGCTTGTTAATGTTACAAAAATGTAGAATGCAAATGTGTTTAGAAAACATGGTCAAGAATGCATAATCTTGAGAACTCATGTGAAACATTGGTTAGGTTAAAGGAATGTGTATATTTTTTTACCTCACCAAAATACATGCACACTTTTTACTCCTTGAAATTTTGAATTCTATAAGGACTTTATACAATCTCCTAGTTTGTGTATTAACATTTCATTAGATAAGGATGGAAACTCCCACCATTTATGTTATTTATATTACACTAACTCATGTCCCACCGCATTTTAGTAAATGAAACATAACTTTCCTAAACAATGTAGAACAATTGTAGATCCATATTCATTCCTTAGCCTAGGGATATGACAAGGGATTTAAACTAGTTTTAAGACACCATTAACCTATTAAAACATATAGTATGTTAAACGTATTGAAAACTAAAAGGTGCATGTTATCAAAGCTTCCCATGATGATTACATGATGTGAATATTGCTGATGGTTGACTAGAACCACACTGATGGCTGATTAGAAATGAGAACAATGAGAAAGGAAATTACATGTACATATACCCTCACCCTAGTGTGCTGGTGTGCTGTTGGTTTTAGGTTTTATCGAGTTGTTAAAATTGTGGAATGACAAAGGAAATTAGATATTGATATACCATGACCTTGGTCTAGTGGTGTGCCGTTGGATTTAGGTTTTATTGAATTGTTAAAATTGTGGAATAAAGAGAGTCCAATCGTAGTAAAAAATAAAATGATAATTGTTATAGCCTAATTCGTCACGCTTGATACATCATGCTTTGATGGGCTATCTATGTCCATATGCAAACTCCTTCTACCCCATTTTCTCATCATTACCCTGATGCTCCATTGGAACCCTTAAAAAGACATTTTTGAATATATATGATGGTCACAAATCTACAACCTGCATATATGCAACTTGCACCACTCTCACATGAATACATCAGGATTTAAGCTAAAAAAATAAAAATATTTGGAGTTTTCTCCTTCAACTAGCAAATGACTTGATCCTTGGCCTTCCATATGTCGGGAACCTTCACTTCCCATTGAGGGGCTATATATTGAGCTGCTATGAAGCCTTAGAGGAGGAGAACTTTGGAGAGCAAAGAGATTATAGTGCAATTGTGCCCCATTCTTATATGCTTGAGTTTGCACCACTATGATCCTAATATTAATTTTCAAATAGTAAAAAAATTTGTCTGTGCATTCTCCTCCTTAATTCTATTATATATATTTTTTATTAATAAATTTAATTTAATTATTATATTATTCAATTGATTTTCTAGAATTTTATCATTTCTATATTCTACTTATTCTAATTAAATGTTCCAATATTAATTTAATTTAATGTTTAACTCAACTCTTTAATTATCTTATATTTTCTTTATAACATTAAATTTTTTAACTAATTTTAATTTTTTTTTAGTTAATCATTTCTTTTTTTTAAATCCCAACTAATTTTAAATTATTTTAGTTAACCATTTCTTTGTTATCTCCTTTACTCTTTTTAGACCTTCCATCTACATTTTAATTGAGTTTTTTTTCTTTGTACTTAATATTATTATTAATAAAACTAAACTAACATTGACCTTTTTTCTCATTCTCTAACGTTCACTTTTCACATTAGTATTTACCATCTACTGTGCGCAAAGAGGGATCAAATATCTATAGGTGCAAACCTCTTTTATCGTATACCTCGATTTGTAGAGAGGTGCAAACCTCTTTTATTGTATATCTTTATTTGGAGAGACATGCAAACCTCTTTCACTATATATCTCTATTTGGAGAGGTTTGCAAATGGAGGGATTTGGTCTCTCTTTGTGCATGGTAGATCGAGAGTTTATATGGATCTATGGTAGATCGATAGTTTAGATGGATCTATGATAGTTGTAGTCTCACAAAGCCACATTCAATTTAAGACACGAGCCCACAAACTTAGATTCCATGCGTGAAAACATAGAACCTTGTCTATCTTTGAGCAAGTCGGATGGATCGAGTAATTTTAAAGGCTAAATGGATTTCATGAGGATACGACACTTAAATTTTCCATGAAGTTGACTAAATATCATTCAGAGATCAGAGGATTGAGGATAGATGTACATCGAAGGAGGATTTGGCTGAAGTCATGGGGTTACCTAGAACCAGGGATAGATGGTTTTGTTGAAAGAGGCATAACTCGACAGCAGTAGAATACTTTCTTTTAGAAGGAAAGCATGTGCACCTGAAGTCCAAGGGAATAAAACTGGAGACACTACCAAGGCCTTGGGATGAGGTTTCCATCTTTTTGAAAAGAAGCATCACTTATGAAAGAAGGTACAAAACTATGTATATTTATGATTTCTTCCTACTGTCTCATTTGTGTTATGGATTGTTGAACATGTCAGTTTATCTTCTACGAAATATACAAAATATGGCACATTATATGAAAACATATAGACACCCATTATGATCTATAATCAACCATGGACTCATTAAACGATTAGTTCAAAGAACCTAGGCATAGACTAATCAAACATGGGAACAATTTTTTGCTGGAGCTTGAGTGAATCGGGCACCTACAGTAAGAGGAATTGAAGTAGGATATGTTAAGCAGAGCTCCTCATATTCAGCTGGGGGGAGGGGTGAAGCATTAGAAGGATTGGGAAATTTTTAGGCAAAAAGTTCAGGGGAATCTACAGTAGCAGCAAACCAGATAGAAGAAATGACTAGGGTGGCAGTGGTGGCAGAAGAACCTATATTACCAGCAGCTGGAGCAGCTGCAGAAGCAGCAACAATGGACGCTGTAGAAGGAGAATAAGTTGCAAGGACATAATAGTTTTAGAGAATAAACCCTCAATTGTTGAATATTGAATCTTCCCTTGAAATAGGAGGAATCATAGTTGAAGAAGAAGAACTTTTGGTAGAAATGGGAGAATTTTCTATCCCTTCCAGGCCACAAAGAAGAATGAATATATCATATATTATAGGATAATCATCAGGTCTCACAAAAAGAAGGAGAACCAGAGCATATTTTTCAGCAGAGGTGAAAAACCTTGAAATTCCCATTCTAAAACCTAGACTACCCTATGTAACATAGGAACGAGAGGGTAATGCACTATGGGACTAGCCGTTCAACAAGAACCTGCTGCAGACCAACCGCAATTGGAAAATTTTCTTTATGACAATGAGTTTATAAGGGAGGATGTACATGCACTCAAAGAAAAAATAGATAGGTGAAAGAAGCATGTAAGAAGTAGGAAACACAAAGTTTTCACATGTTGGAGGAATTTTCTAATCAGTTTGACAACCCACCTTTTGTTTCGAAGAGTGGGGACAATGATGAATTATTATGCCCAGGTAGGGACTTGTTTAAACTTTCAGGGTACAAAGTTACAAACATGGAAGTGTCAGCATGGAAATTGGCACACTCAAGTCAAGGGGGAGGTGAGACACCAACGGGATAATTTAAATGAGAAGGAGTCAGAGGTGAATGTAACTCATGATCAAGAGTTATAGGAAGATGAATAAGCGTAGCCTCAATGGCCATGGAACATTGAATTGCTTCCCTTTGGAAGAAATTTAGAGAATACTAAATTATTTTTCGACTAGGCTCAATAGTCAGGAGACACATAAATGATCCAGGGGAAATATGAGTAGTCCAAAGGTATGGAAACATTTATAGAACATGATGTTGAAACAAAAGAACCAACATATGGAAACATTTATAGAACATGATGTTGAAACAAAAGAACCAACATTCTTAAAATGTGTTGTTGAAGAAACAACCCAAATAGAAGCTGTTGAGGTTGAGGTGCAAGAGATGAATGTTGTTACACGAGAACCAATGCTCTTAAAACAAGTGGTTGAAGCAACAATGCAAACAAAAGTTTTTGAAACTCAAGAAGCAATAATGCAAATGAAAGATGCTGAAAATCAAGAAGCAGCAACGAAAATGGAAGCTAGTGAAACTCAAGAATCAACATTACAAATAGAAGCTGATGAAACACAAGAAGCAACAACAAAAATTGAATTTGTTGAAACACAATAACCAAAAATCGAAGATAAATTTGTTGATTTAGAAAAACCAACCATATATGAAGGTAATGAGGAGATAGCGAGAGAGATGTCAGTGTTGACACTTGAATTAATTAAATGGAAATATCATGCTCGAAAATGTGAGAAAGGAATGATTCCTCTATATGTGAACAAGAAGGCTATTCAAGGACTCAAGGAAAAGTGGGTTGAGGAGCTATTTTTCCTGAAAATTTGTTGGGAGAATTTACAAGAATAACTAAAGGAGTTAAGGAAGTACAAGTCCATGAAAAAGGAAAAAGAACAAATGTACACCCTAACTCAAGAGTTCCCTTGCTGCAAAGCTCCATCACCATCTTACCCTATGTTTCTCTTTGAATAGATGACTATGTTCAAAAGGAGGTGTTTGAAAGAAGGAAAACCTTGCCAAATCATGACAACGCCTCAATTTCTGGAAACATTTACTCATAGTGACTTTTTCAAATAGAAACTATTATGTGAATTATACCTTCATGAAATGGCATGTATTATGGACCCTTTGTCTAATTATGTTCTTCACATAGGGGAGATTCATCTAAGGGAACCCACTTATTTTGTCACCAACCATATGCACAATGGAATGCTTCTCATACCATTCACAAGAATGAGGATAATTCCACTTTATGGATTCATAGTGAGCCTTAGACCCTTGTGCCCTTGATTGTGAGACATAAAAGACATCTTTTGTCACCTGAAAAGGCTAGTGAGTTAATTGCATTTGAGTAGGGAATTATCTCTACTTCTGTCAACATGATTTGTAGACAAGAGGTTTATGCCTTGAAAGGAAGTAGTTATCGATGGGAGGTTTCCTCCATATCCTTGAAGGAAAAATGATCTGTATGGTTTTGATAGCTTCAAGTATGCCTTGTCGCAAATACCAAGATATGTTAAAAGGATGGAGACATGTGGTCCTAGATGGTTGGGGATAACGTTAGGATTTCCACTCATTTGGTGGCCAGATAAGAAATACGAGAGAATATACAGGTTAACCAAGAAAGAAGAGAGGGATTGTTGGGACAACCTAGTTGCAACCCATGGATTTTTATAAACACAAGAAAATCCTGAATCTTCCTTCAACCTTAACCATTTTCACAGAAAGAGTCTCGAGTCAAACTCAGATCCAAACTAGTTAGAGGTCGTTGGATGAGGTCATGCAATTGCATAGCTTGGGAGAAATGTTAGGGGCCAGAAATGTCCTTTTTTCCTAATGGGCTGATGCACAATCATGGACTCCGTTAAAGACACTTTAGATGCCACATAATACTGGAATAAATGGAAAACTTTGACTTTAGGTGACAATTAGGGGTACTTCCCTAATTTATTTGAAGATGAAGTAAAAAGAGAAAAGATAGGAAATTGAATCAAATTTCATAATATATAGCATTTATGCAGAGAAAATGTATGTAAATGATTATAAAATTAGTTTCCGTGAAAGTGGGTTTTCAAATTTTCAGCACATCTTAACATATATGTTTGTGCAGGTGCAAGAATATATGAGCTGAATGATGTCAATTTTGGATAAAATATTGCAAACATATAAAGGACATATGGGCCTAGTGCAACACTATTTATTCAGAATTTTTCATGAATTATTTTTTATTATTATTAATTATTGAAGTCACAAAAGCTTGAAATTAAAACGTTATGTGCGGGTGCAACACTTTAGGGGAAAAAATTAATGAAATCCTTGATTTCTAAATATAAGATCGTAGAGCTTGATCTCATCTAGTGCACCATATAGTTTTATTAGGAAATGGTGATGGAAATCAAAATTTATATAACAAACAATTGATGTATCTATTTTCGAACACTAATGTGTTTCATTTAGAAAAATAATTATAAATAAATAAAACATGGTTTTGGAGGAATAAATTACATATTCAGAATCGTAAGATCGTACTCTACAATATCCTAGATTTTCATAAAAAAA